>JBAJNP010001368.1:0-63192 GCA_036877545.1 Yasuhikotakia modesta | reverse complement strand
GACAGAAAGACAAACTTTGCATCTGATGCTGAAGTCAAACAGACAGAAAGACAAACTTTGCATCTGATGCTGAAGTCAAACAGACAGAAAGACAAACTTTGCAAACAAACAGACAGAAAGACAAACTTTGCATCTGATGCTGAAGTCAAACAGACAGAAAGACAAACTTTGCAAACAAACAGACAGAAAGACAAACTTTGCATCCGATGCTGAAGTCAAACAGACAGAAAGACAAACTTTGCATCTGATGCTGAAGTCAAACAGACAGAAAGACAAACTTTGCATCTGATGCTGAAGTCAAACAGACAGGCCGAAAGCATCAGGAGGCTTGAATGCATGACGCCTGATATAAACGAAGAGCTCTTACCTCCCAACATCACCATTGACTTTAATACAGATAAACGACGTGACGGGATGCATGCCTTTAAACTCACAGGGGGTCTGGGAAGTGCATGAGAAATAGCGGAAAACACGGAAATGATACGATAGTACCGAAATCACGAGCACCAGCAAACCGCTGAAAGCCACGTGCACGCGCTCGCGCGACACTCAAAGCACGTTAACTAGTAAATATATGACATTCATTGTCCGAAATGAAAGTTAAATGGACATTTCAGTATTAAATACTCCACTAAAATCTGTATCAATAATGTACCTCCACTGTTTGTATTATGAGCTTCCACGTCCATTTAAATCCTCTCTGGCGCCACCTCTGGTTAAACCATAACACTGCATGTAACTTTACATACATACGTGTATTTCCTGGGAAAGGCGACACGAATCCCAAATTATAATATTATTACAACCCCTGTTGTGAATCTGGGCAAGGAGACTTTTACCACTTATCTGTCATTTACTTGCTCAATAATGTTAATATGTTTCAAAGTAAGTTACGGATGCAGACACAGGATATAAAGTCTAAAGGATATAAAGTTTTTATTTGATCTTTTTTATTGGAAACTTTAATGTAAGGATATAATGTAATAATGCATAATGCAAAATGTAGTTTAATGCAACAGTTAAGCCCCAGTGTCTGTAAACAGCATGTATTCAAGCTGCTCTCTGTCTGTATGTGGTTTAGGTGTGTTGTGTGTTATGTGTCGGTGTGTTTAAAGGGGGCAATGATTTCAACCGAGCTGTGAACTACTTTACAGCAGCCCTGAAACGTTAAAACAACCTAAACCTCTATGTCATTTCTATCATTGCTTTATAACTGCGCTCTGCCGCCACCATCTGGCCGCCATGACGAACAACAGCTTCTGCAGCTCCCCCCTGAAACACATTAACTTCATTATAATGAAGGCATAATAAAATAATATCATTATTCACATTATTTTACAAAACAAGGCCGTCAGAAAAATACTCCCGGTGGATACAGACTCAATTTTTATTTCGATCATCACAAACGTTCACAGCGAAACAGCATTGGGTTTTGCATTGGTTTTTATTGACAGTTTGTACAAAAAGAGGTATGATATCACATAACCAGCAAAGAACAGGCCACGTTTACCATATAAACAACTAGATTAAAAAAAGCAAAACGATTAAAACGAAACAATGGGTGCTGATGTGTTAGTGTTGGTCGTGTTAAATTCTGCATGTCATTAACAGTGAAGTACAATTTCATCTAGAATGTTTAGTATTTCTGTCAATTGGTTATGCTCAGTTAGAGAACGTTTAACTTCTTATGTAAGCCTTCTGTCCATTTAGTCTACAACAGATAAGTCTGTGAGAAGTGCGTTTGTGCTATTCCAGCTTAAAGCTCATGCATGCTTGCAAAAGATCACTAACACAAGGGCATTACGTCTTTACAGGACAACTTATTAGCTATTACCACTAATCCACTGACAATTAATCTCTTACTGATATTTTATGTATACATAATTATTTTAAAATGACACCTAACATTTTGGCACATTTGAAACTTTGGGTTTCCAAGCAAACATGCTTCTAGTAGATCGAACTGAGCACTTATCAGAGAATTGCTGACATGGACCAATCAGACTCTTGGTACCGACCAACCATCCAGTGCTAATTGCATAAATGATGTATGTGTGATCAGCAGTCGAGAATTTCAGATAGACAAACACATAAAACAGACTTGAAATGGACAGCAAGGTAAACCAGAGATGATGCACTGAAATATATGACACTAACATCACGTCACTCTCGCTAATAGATGAACGCTACCATGACGATTGCGATGCTATCGAACTGTTGCTATTTAAAGATGTTTATAGCGCCCTTGAGACTGTACAGGGCATATACCAGCATGAGGCTTAATGTAATTGTTCATGTCATTTTAAGCCCAACGCATAGTAATGAATTTTCTGAAAGTATTGCAAAGATTAAGTCCTTATGTTGTCATTAATAATGGACAGTTTTAACCTATATCATGAGGTTGCAAAAGCACAGACAACAGTAAACAAACAGACAGATGAAAACATTGGGAAATAAAAATAATTCTATATATATTTATCAATTATATATACTAATATATCATTTTATGACTTTTTATTTCAAGCAATGAGTGAGATCCAGGGCCAGAATGAGGAGTGATGTGAAAACAAAATTATATAAACTTCTTTATAAACTATAAAAACCACAACATTCAACGAAATGAGTTTCAACACACCCTTCTGTGATAAATCTATCCAATTTATGCAGCCATTAAAAGAATACTTTTGTAACGGCAAAATTACTGCATAATCTGAGGACTTAAGTTATCAACACTGGATATTTGATATGTATACATACAGTATATACACAGAATATCCTTCACTAAGAGTTTAGTACACTGAACTGTACAATAGTTTCCAAAGGGAACGGTTTAGCAAAACACTGTCTTGCTTACATAGTAACACTATGTTTTACAATACAATATTAAAATTGTCCCATAAAGGAAAACGGGAAACAAAACAAAACACAAACATTTTGCGCAAGCCCAGAGGCCACAAAGTGCATATACAGTCAGTCAGAAGACGCTGTTAGAGGGGACCTGGGGCGAATGCAAATGTACCCCACTGTTCACCCCGGGCTGGTGGGCTGTGGTGTCCACTGCCTCTAAACGACTGTTGCCTTACAACAATTTAGCATGTCACAATGTGCGTGATGTTGTTTATTAGCGGATGCCTAGCAACTTGCACAGGGTTAGCGCCAGCCACTCCGTACACAATGCAGACACCGAACCCGTTGTTTAAATTCATCTCTGGCTTTCGCCAAAAACCGGGGACTCAGAATAGGCTTTGCAGCAGTAAACCGTGGTGAGGGAGAACACCCCAGCTCAGTGGACAGGCCCAGTGACGCAAGCAGGACGATATCTCCCAATGAAACATACCACCCAGAGTATACTATACTATTGATAATAGGACAACAGTATGATCAACTTAAACACACACACACACACACATAAAGTAAGTACGGTTAAACGTAATATGTATCTAACAAAAACACTTCAGTTTGAAGCACATGAGGGGCCACGGGTCACGTGACCACGAATGAATGACAGCAAATGAACGTTTGTGCGTGAACAACCATCTGCCTGGACAGTTGGGGAAGAGTGGAAGGAGTGACCTCTAGAGGAGAATGCTTGAACCGGCAGTTTCTGATAGGGCAAGACTAGTGAATTCAAGAAAACTTGTGAAAAAATCTTGTTTTACTCTCTTCCTTCAGACACTTTAGACCTTCACAAATTATTTGGACTTTGAAACTGGGGGGCAAATCAGAGTTTCGTAAAACATTGGTTCAAATTTAAAACAATTTTGACAGAAGTAAAAAAAAAAAAACAAGTGAGAACTTTAATGTGATTTTTTTCCTGACTCAGGTAAGTTTGCAGATTCAGCCGTGTCTTTCATCTTCAAGCATTCTTCTCATTGATCGTCCTTCCAAAACAGACGTCTCGTAAAACATTTCAAGAGAAACGAACAAACAAACTGACTGCTTTAGCCTTGCTTTTTAAAACGCTCTCCAGTCCGACAGGCCAGAACCCCCCCCGGTTATATTCTCTATGAGACGAGAGACCCTCTGGGGTCTGAAATTATAGGTTTGTTCTGCTTCCTTTGGTCTAAGCCTGGGACAAACTCTCCCTCTCTCTCTCTCTCTCTCTCTTTCTCTCCCCATCCCGATTAAGCTTTCGCTTTCTTGCCCTGTTCATCTCTCTCTGTCTGTCTGTCTTTCTCTCCCTCTCTTTCCTCTTCTCATTCCAGCAGTTAACCATTGAGCAGGTACACCACCAGCTCATAGGTACACATCATTATAGCAGTGTTAGGGATCTGACGGACCAGGTGGGTGGTCAGTCCTCGGTATAGCGCCCTGTACCCTTCCTCCCGGACCACCATGCTTAGAGTTTGGAAGAACGAACGGTACTTGCTGCCCTCCTCGCGTAGTCTGGTACGAATTACCTCTGTAAAAAAGAGAGAATTCATCCATTTATGAGATCTTTCACTACAGGTGCTTCGTATAAAACGGTTACCAATCAGCACTCACCGTGAGGATAGGCGATGGACGTGGCGCACGTTTTGGACGTGGCGGCTGCCAGCATCATTCCCACAAAGTCCGAAGCATCTTTTACAGATTCGTCCTCCTCGTCCATGTTTGCATTGGCTTTGGACTCTATAAGTTTGCGTTTAATGCTTTCATAGATGACAAAATGGATGACAGTCTCTGATATGCCGGCGTAGGAAGCAGACATGCCCCGGTAGAACCCCCGTAACCCATCTGACTGATAGACCCGCCGGACACACTCAAACGCACTCATGCGTCTTTCTCCGCGGTTCCTGAGGAACACAAGAACAAAACATGCAAATGTAGAGTTAAAAATGCTTCAATCCTTACAAAATGACGTAAGGATTGAGGCTATAAATGCACACTAAACACACTAAAACTATGCAATGGTAAAGTATGCAACTCCTCTTTGCATTTCAGCTTGTAGTGTACTTAGTGTAGCATCACCAACCCCCTCCCTCTCACAATGCATTGTGGGTAATATAAGTGACTTGAGCTATTAACAATATCAATTTAACAAACCACAATTTGGAAAATACCAATTTTATTTTCGTTGCAAAAAATACAATATCCCCCACAGTTTAGCCACAACATCTCTTAAACAATCTTGATCAGAATTGTAAGGCGTTTCATTATGGCTGGAGCCACATTCTGTAGGCTGCAAATATTTGCGGATGCAAATATTGGTTGATGTGTTGGACTATTTGTAAATACTTCACATGGGCTTGTGTTACTGTGGTGATAAACAAATCTCAGCACTGGAGAGGAGACTCACTTTAAATGTGTGCTGAATTAAAACTGAACACAAGGGCCAGACACCAATGTTTCTACAAGACATTAGCGTGCTAAAAAAAACACTCTATGATGCGTTACTCACCTGGCATCAAGCTGCAAACGTGTCTTTATAAGCCAGATCGGGTTGGTCGCTGTTATGGCAGTGAACCCTGAGAAAATAAGGTGACTGGATGAGAGACAGCAATGATACGGACTCATGAGACTCATGACAGAACATTTATCAGGTCTAATGTCTCTAAAACAGACAAACTGTCCCTAAAGAATCGTCACACTTCAGAGAAGTGCTGTGGACGTCTGTAAAAAATGCTTATGGCTTGTTTCAGCTTAAATCGATGGATAAATAACTTCAAGGGTTTATCGCATAATAAATATAGGAAATAAAAGCATTTTGGACCAATAAACAAACTGAAAATACTTTTCATCAGGGAAACCATCACAGTTGAGTAACAAACTTGTTCTTTAATTTATATAGCAGGTAAATAACATGGGTAAAGCCATAAGCACATCTTACGTCCACAGCAATAAATAAGGCCTTTTAGCTAAAGCAATAAGCAGTAACATACAATTTACTGGACTTTGGAACCAATGTGGGTTTTAAATATGAAGTGCAAATAAAATGATAGTGTTTTATTATGCATTCTAAGATACATAACATTATTGTCCAGTTACATAACAGCTAAATACCAAAACTGGACTTGTTGATTGACAGATAAATGTGATTCATCACAGCATGGGTTCAACACTACACCACCGCTGTGTTGTTCTTCATTTTCATGCCATGCAGGTACAATGCTGGCAAGATGTGATGTGACAGTATTAGTGAATGAAATTAGCATAGCAACCGATTATGTATTTCTACATCCGTACAGTATGTGTATGCTAGTTACAGTACCAGGGTTAAACATGACATGTTTTCTTAAGGTTGTTTTGCGATGTTTTAACAGCATTAAAAGCAGCATGGAAATATTCTGCCTGATGTTGGTAAAAAGATTATCTCTTTATTCAACTGTACCGAAGCACGAAGCCTGGCTGTGTGTGAGTGCACACGATGTACTATAAATCCCCAAACACAAAAACAGGAAAGACGATGGCAATTGAAGATGAAGATTTGTGTGTTTGTCTAACAATATGCCTTAAAACTTCAATGTGAACGGTGTTTTCTCAGGCTAAACAAACCATGGGGAGGTCTATTGAGCTAGAAGCTCTAGAGTGGGTAAGAGATCTAAGGCAATTTACTGGTGAAGGGGGGATGAAAGATCGGCACAAGAGAGTAAGAGAGAGAGAGAGAGCGTGTCTCTGACGAGTACTCACAGGGGAGGGGCAAAGCTCCTCTCCTCACAGCTGCAGGACGTAACCTGCAGATATGGGGGGCAGAGCAGGCGGCTCACAGACCCTCACGCAGGGTGAAAGCTACAGTAAAGGCCTAAAATAGACACAGGCTTTTCTGTACCACAGTCACAAGCAGCAGCAGTCCACATGCCCCTCAGGAGTCATGGCAAACACATGAGGGAGTGGAACACTTCAATAAACCCCACCCACATCCCCAGTAATCCCCGCCCCCAATCCCACCCCACCCACCCGTTACATCAAACAATGACCGTCCTTCCCCAAAATTAACAGTTAAGTGCTTTCATTTTCCTTTCCTTTTTATGGATAGAGGGAGACAGTTTGATAGAAGGTGGAAGGCAAAACACGAGAGAGACAAAGAGGAAAAAGAGAGAAAGAGATAGAGAAGCTCTGTTCCAAAAGCTAGCAAAGCTATAACATTTATTATATAGAACAAAAACTTAAAATTCAATACTAAAAGGTTTTGATGCAAAACGCTGAAAAATGTCTGATTGATAAAGTCTTAAAAATTGTCTATTTGTTTTAACTGTATTTTGCACATCTACATTTTTTATGCTTATTAAAGTGTTGCACAGTTAGATCAGCAACACGCTGGATAAACAGACATTTCTAAAGGTTTTGGGACAGAGACTGAGAAAGAAAAAATCAAAGACTTTAAATTTATAAAGAAAAGGAGTGAGAGAGAGAGAGACAGAATTTTTGAGTTGTAAAGGACATCATTGGACCAGTGTTTCTCATTTTAATGTGAAGTTAAAGAACACAGTTGAACTAGCTGCAGCTACACAAAACTATCTGAATGATAACTGAGCTTTAATCAATACTGACTCATGTAAACAGCTCACAGTTCAAGCTGCGATCAGATATTATATCAACAATAACTTTGAGGGTTAGAGGCAGTGCATGTGAGAGATAAATGCTAACCTTGTCATTCCTGTGGACAAAAATACGAAACTACTACTGATGCTGTAAAAATGTAAACAGTTTATCTATCGAGTTATTCACAGAATATCATAAATCTGACGTGTGAACAAAGTTGGTTAATGTTACAAATACATTAGATACTTCATTTCGTAAGATAGCATTTGTGTGTTACGTTTGTCAAAGTCTCAGAACTTTATTTACAGGTTTAAATTAGACTATGAATCCAAATTCTGTGCTCAGACTTCTGTACTCGTCTAGTTTCTAACATTTTTACTAACATTAAAGTATCAAAACCATTTGTGCGCTCTGAGAGAACGTTAGCTGAAGGTCTGAGAATGTTTCCTGTTAGCTAGGGGCGGCTAAAATAACTTGGTGTGGCTTTTAAAGCCCATGATTTTACCTGCTTTAATAAATCGATGCACGACATGATCTACCCATGACTAGATGAGCATCACACTGCAAGCACAGAGTTAGACGGTCTCTCCACTGTAAGCTAATGCCGATACGAAGACTGAACACGTGAAACAAAATAGTCCCCTACGCGTTTGAGATAACGGAGCGAGACGTGTAAATATTTCATAGGCTTGGCCCTTATCAGATGCCAATTTTCCATCACAGGGACCTATATTTAACCCCTTCTGTAACGTAAGGGCTATGTGCCGTCTATAGCGGTACTGAAGCGAGCGGTGTGGCCCCTCTTATCTTCAGCGTACAGGCAGCGCATGCTACCGTTTATGCCAAAACCAGCGTGTAACGCATCTGCTCGAATGACAAGGTTAGCATTCACGGTTGCAAATAAATGAAAGAACAGGTGCATGTGTTTTTTACACTGAAATTACCTTTACGGGGGGTTACAGGCTGGCATGGGGGCCATGTGTCAAAACTGCGTAATCACAAGGAAGTTAAATCTGCAAGGCAGCTACACTGGCTACATGTATTGAACAACCATCATTATAATGAATCATCATTATCATTAGGAGAATCATGATCATACCGGTAAGTAGAGACGTGACTACCTGAGGCGTCCCGATCCCGCCCGTGTCAGTCGCGAGGACCGCCGCCCACCGCGCATGCCACTCTACATGTTAGCGTAGCGCCCTGCTAGCGGCCGCTACTACACACAGCACAGACAGCGTGTGAAGCCAGACTGTTTAGAAGCACACTGGCATGTAATAACTTATGTCCTCCAGTCCTCAAAAGGTAGAAGAAAACAAAAAAGGAAAAAAAAGAAAGTGGGAAAGGAAAGCACAACCCAAACTTTGAGGACCTTTTATCTTTATGAAGTGTCTGACATGCTAAATCGTTTAGCATCACTAAAAGACTTTCAAGCAACAAAGTAACGGGCTTGAAAGTTATTTGTGTTTCAAAAATTCATCGACTACAAATACTAATTTTTTTTACCTTCAAGGTGTTTTAAAAATTCTTAAAATAAAATTTCTCATTTTCTTTTACCTTATATTACCTTATATATTTTTTCAAATGTAGTCTGTTGAAAGATTTACCAAAACACAGTTCTTATTTACTTTAATTTACTAACTTGCTTCAGATGAAACCGCTTGATCCTTAAAGTCTATAATTGTGCTTTCGGTCTGAAGCTGTCATACCAGACAAAAGACAAACCCAAAATATGGGGCAAAACCACGACTAAAATCCCTCATTGTACAAGATGGTCACTAGGAGAAAACATGATACTGTTGATAAGACTATCTAAAGCCACTGAGAAACATTGGTTAAAACAACCCGCCCCATAGATGCAATCTGCTGTTTGTGCACACTAGGAAGGGAGCATCATTTTAGTGTGTGAAATACAACCAAAAAGAGCCAATGCAAACTTAAAAATGCATCTTCAAAAGCACAAGAACGACGTTTGAAGAAACTCTTACCTGCTAAACCAGCGGACAGCATGTGCACCTGTGTGGAGTCTGGATCAAACACATTGTTCAGCTTCTCTTTGGCTGTGGAGTACGCCGCAAAATATATTGCTCTGTGGACAAAATGGAGAGATGCGCACGGATTTATTAATGGGTTTAAAAGAGCCTGTGATTGAGAAAATCACTACAACATAAGCTCCAGAAAAGCACTGTGTTAGCAGCGTTAAAGTCCCCAAAGAGCACAACAAAATATAGTATTTAAATGTACAAATGTAATATTTCTAAGAAAGATCCACCAATCAGATGAAGGCATTGAGACAGAACTACTGTATTGTGGCATCAGGTCAATAAACATTAGCAATTATTAGCATTTTACCAAAACAAACTCCGGCTGTATTTGTGAGACCCTTTATCCTTTTTTCAAGCTAGACTGCAAGAGTTTTTACAAAAGTTCAGCACTAGCCAAACTTGTCTAATGAAGATAAGTGAGAAGATACAAGCAAAATAAAAGCAGCAATCATTTTTAATCACAATACTCTAAATATAAAGTCACAAAACTCTTCCTGCCAGCCAGAAATCAATGAAATGTGACTTATGCTGGCAAAATGAGTTGGAATGCAGAGCGACTGATTACAAGCTACAGGCAAACAAGTGAAAAATGTCAATTTCGCTCTAATTTGAGGTTTTCACAAAAACTAGTTCATTAAACCTTCATCTAGCTGTCTCAATGCTCTAAATAGCTGCTGAACCTCCAAAATTATCTTTGTACATTTCATGAGACGAGACCTGTCTGCTTTACTTTAAAAATGTTTTTTTTCTAACAAATACAAATACATTATTAAAGCTTTTTCTAATAGATAATGTGAAATGAACAAAAGGAAAAAAATATGTTTAAAAATGTGCTCTGTGACATTTTGCCAGCATGGGTTACAATTATTATATTAGCATGTCACTGTTCATTTCCAGCCGTAATGAATATGTAAAACATCTCACAGGTACGAGAGTTCAGTTCCAATACTTCAGTATTTTATCATTGAGAGACAGTTTGAGTTGACAGACGTCACGCCCATCAGATCACATGCTGTTTATTAGCGCCAGATTTATTTTAAGTCAGGTCAAATCAGCCTGCTGATAAAAAAACACAACAGGATTATTCAGATTAAACTTTCCGCAGTAGCAGTTAAGCTTCCTTTAGTGGGAGTTTGTTTTTAATCTACATTATGTAATTCTTACCCCCCACACAAGGGCAAATTTGAAGGTTTGCACTCAGTGAGCAGCTGAGGCCGAGCAGCCTTTTAAACCCAGCTGAGAAGCTTAATTCGACAGCTGATAAGCGGTGCACAAGCTAGGCTGCCTCCCGCTCTGTTAAAAAGACAGCCAATCAGCAACGCATCGCTTTTGGTTGGCAGCCAATCAGACGCTCGTTCTAACCTCTGCTAGAATTCCACCAATCCGGTGGAAGTCACAAGCTCATGCAAACTCATGAGATATGAAACGTGACGTATTTACAGCAGGTTTCCTGAGGTGTGTGTTTAACATTGTATTTATGTAATACTACTGCTTTCAGTATAACCTTAAAGTAACCTTAAAATACCTGATTGACAATTCTGAGGAATAAAACATAAAATACTATTTTATGTTTAGTATTACTTTTTTAACACAACAAGCTGGACTAATAGGTTTCCAAAAAGTTTCATTTAGCTAAACATTTAAACATTTAGTTACCTCAATAATGCGCCATATTTTGCCTCAGTTTAACCTCATGATTAAAATAACGTGACCTTTCTGTTACACAATTGCGAATGTCACACCGGAAACCCTGTTCCAAACTCTGGATTGATTTTGTGTCTGTGAGAATAACGTGCAGTTAATGCCCTACGTGATCGCGAGCACATCCACATCCTTACTGTCATACACACGTTTAATCTTTACGTAACAGCGACATCACGTGACGCCTGTTCCAGCTGCAACAGAGGAGGACACAGAGGATGAAACTGCTGAGAAATACATGCACAGATGGAGCCATGCGCATGTACACACACACACACCTCTGGCGAACTGCAAGGCTGCAATTCTGGCTGCGATACTGACATTTTAAGTGGCTCCGCTGCAACGGCATCACCCACATACCAATTTAAATGTGATTAAATATCACAGACACACGCCGAGCTCAAGTGCACGAGGGCGTGCGAGTGGCTAGCCTGTAGCATAATGATGATACACTGCAGTCAATGAAAAAACACAGCTGACTCATAGGAAAAAGAAAGGGAGGGGGAGAAAGAGAGAGAATTCACAGAGGTTTACGAGGAGAACAAGTCTCTGCAAACTCAACACACAGTGTGACCTCAATTCCAGTCCCATTGACGCTGCTAAACACAGAGAGCTGCAGATTTACCAATCCACTCTAGAGGGAGAACGACAGACTCATAAAATGGCAGAGAGACATTGAGTCGTGAGCGGTGTGACTGCTCAGGGTAATAAGACAGAGACAAGCTCCCCTGGTGAGATTACAGCAATGAGACGTGAGCAGCAGGGCCTTATGGGATGGATTGGGTTCATATGACTGCAGTGAGGAAATCTCAGCAGGAACATTTGAGGAATTGTACTTTAAAGACACTTTAATTATTCCATTGCTGTTATAAAAACAATTTGTGACAGGAAATTCTGCAGTGAAATGGCTTTAGGAAAACAGGACATGCGTCTAAATAATGCTTTTTATTCCAGGACAAAATAAACCTTATCTGGACTGTTAAGGACATTTGTGAAGAATATTTAAATGAAGCATCACTTTAAGTGGTAGTAAGCAAGTATATTCTTAATAGAAACAAAATATAAATCACACACGACTGCAGCATTCAGTTTCTGCTGGGAAACAAGTGCGTATAATACAATAATACTATAAAAATGTATAGCAAGGCCTTAAAATAATACATATTGCAAAAATACTACAGAGAAGTGACTTACAGTGAAGTTAAAGTAAACAATTTGTTATCAGTACTTCCCTGGGATCAAACCCACAACTTTTGCGCTGCTAATGCAATGCTCTACCTGTTGAGCTACAAGACACTATTTTTTATAAATGAGCATTGCTGCACTCACAGCAACAGAACCGAACCCTGACTCTGGTACCAAGCCATGGCATCGGTATACGTTACACACGTAATGCTAATGTCCATTTGTTACAAACACATACCTGGACGGAGCTACTCCCACCAAGTTGGGCCCCAGTCCCCTAAAGAGTGAACGAGGACCTTCTTTCTCCAGTATTAACCTGTAACAGACAGAAAGATTAAACATTTTATTTAAAAAGAATATGAGGTCACAGTGATGTCACAGCTGTTGCCAAGACATGTTCACTGTCTTTAATAATCAATCCAGGTCAGCAGCAATTATCTGCAACCTGGAATTATCTAGAGACTGACAAACACGTTACAGAACATAGAATCTATCTGAAGGTGCTAAAATGCTACATGCTTATTAGCACCCAAAGCACGAACCAACTTAGCATAAATTTTTAGGCAGAAAACATGCAAAGGCCGGAGAATGTGTCTAGCTTTATGAATGTCAAATGCTTCGGTTCGGTTCTGTTGAGTTCTGCTCTGTCTGATTCTGTGTGGCTCGGTTCATTGCTGCACAGAACGAAACACATTTCTGAGCGCACTAAAGTCAGCAGTCATTTCTACAAACATGCCTCTGAGTTATTTAGACGCATGCAAAACACCCAAGATCATCATGGAAGAGGCTGGGCTGTTTCAACACACCAACATTATACAAACACTGCAGATAAACGTCTCACAAATTATTTGCATGAATTGCAAAAACCGCAGACTGCCTCCGCGTCACGGGCTTGTCTTTTATTTTCTCTTCTGAAACGGACTGACAACTTCTGACTCTTCTAACATTCCTCTTTCCGAAGTTAAAAAATAGCTTCTCTGAAAAACGACTGCATCTGTAACTTATTTTCTTCTGACCTACTTTTCAACCTTTTTTCTTTCTCTCTTTCTTTTTACTTGAGTAATACAATAGGTCTCAAAACCAGAGCTTGCCCGAGGCCAGAAAATGAGATTTCAACAGCAAAACTACACCCAGAATATGTACGACATGTAGCCTGACTAGTAAAACATTGAAGACAGCTTACAGATCACTCACACATATGCATTTTAAGAGTCAACAGCTAGACTACTCTCAAAGGGCCGCGGTATAGAAGCTGTTCTATATACGCAATATATGCAGGTATTTAATTGCCAAAGACGGTAAAGAAAATGTACCGTCTGCCAACTAGCTGGTTAAAACAGATGCAGGAATCTCAGTTCTCCTTGTTCTGACACTGTTGCAAAGCCACTGCAGTCACGACAGATGGTTATAATTTATAGTTGGTATGAAGAGCCACAGAGAAACTGAACACAGAACAGCTTTGTTTCGAAGCTCACAATCTAGTTTACTGTTAATCGTTACTCTCCTTTAAAAACAGATCTGCATGGTGTTGTGTCAACAGTGTTTGTTTGCCACAGAAATATATTGCACAATTTAAAATGCCTCGAGACACAAAGGAGTAATCCACCCAAAAATGAAAGTGAGCCCATAAATGATATTAAATGAACCTATAATCCAGTAAATAAAATGGCAGTGAATTGTGCCTCAGATTTAAAGCTTTCGATTCATCATGTAACTGTGATACGATCGTGACACAACCCCAGTTCATTTATAAATAACTTCTAAAGCAAAAGATTTGTGCAAGAAAACAATTAATGTTGAGCATATACGTGTATTAGTATTAATTAACAATAATACTAATGGTATTACTATTATTTAGAGATATCATATTTTCATAACATCAGATTCAGTTTGGCTAAAATAAGTCAGTCACAAAGCATGACTTCAGGGTGAGTCATTAATGGTTAATTTTGGTTTTAATAATAAACTTAATTATTGCAGTAGCACTTACTTGAGACAGTGCAGAGGTCCCGGTGGGGCCACACGGGCCACGCTGGCCCCGTTTACGGTGCTGAGCTGCACCTCAGAGATGTACAGCGTCACGGAGGAAGACTGCAGTCTCGTCTTCACGACCTCCAACGGACATGTCAGTATAGCACCCACAGTGCCCCCGCAGCTGCAGACACAGAGATTTATAACATCATATACATAAAAAGTACCCATATTAACAATATAGTGCCATGTGCATTTAAAATGTTTAATGACAGAAAGTAGTACAGTAAAAATCTAGTTTAGTTTACTATATAAACACAGGGAAGAATATTACTTCAAGTTGCATGCATCAATATAGTAATTAACAACAAATAACGTTGCCATTTTCTGCTAAAACTATTTTTATTAAGCTTGCATTCTAACTTAATCTAACTTTTATGCTTAAAGCATGCATAAACATATCTGTATTTTAATGCACACAACATGCACAATAATTTTATTTAGCTTCATGCTGACATGCACTGCAGTTAGTTTCTCTCGGCTTGTGAATGCAGCCTTTAGTAGCATCTTTATGTGGGTCAAGTTCAAAACGTATGCGCTTGTGTGGATGTAGGGGTCAGCAAACAAGATATTTACTGCTATTCCAGCAATGTCACAACAACCTCTCTCTTACTAGTCTTACTAGACTTCCTGTTGATCTGCAGGGTTAGAAAGCCCATGTTTTGAAGTTAGCAAAGAAAACACTGTTTGCTAATAACCTGTAAGACCTGCTGACCCAAGTGATGGACTGTGAATCCCTCTGTTCTAAACACAGATTCTCTGAAGGTCTATTTTTTGTCTGGCCTTTCAAAGGACCGACCCACATACAGGCAGCAGCTGTGAACTTTGGCCCAGATATGCAGCCCCTGGTTTGTTTCTGCACTGGTTTACGGACTGGCACCCTCTCTCTCTCTCTCTCTGATTGGCCGATGAACAAGAAAAAAACTCAGATGTCCCTCCCACTAAAACATTCCACACACATTTTTTGTACTTCACAGATACTTACAGAATTCAGCCTCAAACATCTACCGCATAAAGAGTTTTGGTTGTGACAGAAAGGGGAAGTACTGCAAAAAAAGGGAAATTATACAAGTCGAATTTCTTTCCAGATGCAAGAACAACTGAGCGAATGTTGCCATTAACGTTTCACCACAGTGAAGGTCCCTGGTCAATGATTAGTTTGGTTCTGAAGTGAAAAGGACAGTTTGTATTTGAGCTTTAATTCCCAAGAGCAAAGTAACAAAAGTCTTAAGCAATCAGCCCCATTTAAACCGGGTCTGAACCGAACTGTAATTCAAGTCCACTTGAAAGACTTCATGGACGCCGTCATCTGACCAAACTCGCCAAGTGAGTCCAGAACCGCTGGCTGTGCCGTCTACACACAGAACTTTTGTGTTGTAAACAAAGTAAAGTTTAATACGTAAAGGTAACAAAAGTAAATAGTTCATGCCAGTTTTTTTTCCCTCACATAAACTCATTTGGCAAAGCCTGATCAACTCATCTTAGCTGTAAACAGTAACTCCTACAGAGTAAATGTTAATTTGAGTAGTTAAGTTGTTGCCAAAAATGTCCTTTTTGATGGCTGCACAACACTGCAGTAACACTTATTTATCTGACAGCTCATCTTAAAACTGCAAGACAACATGAACGAATGAGCTTATCTTACAAATATCTTTCCTTAACAACACTGAACCTATTAAACTCACCGATCACACTCACATGAACCCTGGGAGAATGCAGCCACAGATAACACACATATTATTTACCTACCAGAAACCTTTCGTGAGAGCCATTATCACATACAGCCAGAGCCAACAAATGACCTTCAGATATATAAACCACACAGCGATATGATTATTAAGGGAATGTATTCCTGACAATGAATAAATGCCAGGGAACAACTTGTGATTCAAAGCCTGAGAAAAACACTGAACACTGTAGAAGAATCAGGGGATGAAATGGGGCAAAAATAGCTGCACTACAATGCTAGTCTGCCCTGATACCTGACAAACAACAGTGGCTTTTGCTGGAGTCAGTCTCAACCACAAGCCTACAAGCATGTTTTGCTGCAGGAAACGGTATCGCTTCAGGTCACGATCTAGCATCTCGTCCTTCCTGTCAATTTTTAGGAGGCAAAAGCATCAGCGCAAAGGCACTTCCTGAACGGCCATGCCTGCGACCTTCCAGATGCTTCTGTGTCCACAGCACAACGTCAACCTCACGGCCTTGCTTGTACATACAGCAGATTACGTGTGGAAATAACATCAAGCATCTACGGCCAGATCGCACGAGCATCTGTGTGTCGCCCCGGATGACAGCAGATCAAAGATGAGCGCGTCTCATATTGGAAATAATGGGTGATAAATATGATTTTACAGTAAATCGCGTTCATAAGGGAGACCTGTCGGGTGACAGACGGCGGGGGCGCTTGATACCAGAGTCGATGCTAGTCGTTACTCACCCTCCGGCAAAGAGATGAACCAGGGTGTCTCTCTGATTCATTCTTCAGCATTCCCGCACCCACACCCCGGCCTGCAGTACGAGCAAGAGCCGGACAGCTCCGCCGAACCCGCTGACGATTCTTCTGGACCGCTCAGTCGATGCGGATCTGAATAATAACACACGCGTTTATTCAGCCCGATGGCTAGCGGGCGAGATGCGGCTAGCTCGGTCCGCTAACGGCTCTCGACGTGCGCAGACGCCTCTTTTTGCCTCCCGCGGGCCCGTTATCCTCTCTTAACGTTATTCTGAGGCACAGAACCGAAAGCTATCGAACATCGAGGTCGTGGTGGCGGAGCAGGTGGATTTTGTGCGGATAAATCCGTGCGGTCGTCGGCGCCACGGCTCCGTTGTACCGTCGAGCTGCGGCTGAGGAGCGAATTAAGACTGACAGCGGGGTCGCTATTTACCAACCAATCAGAATCCGCAAAACAGAGGCCGCGATTGGTCGACTGGCCGCGTGACGTCGCATGTCACCGCCCCATCATGCTTCTTTCACATGATCGCGCAATTGATAAATTGCAGATGTTGATTTATCATAAAAATCAGATAAAATTCAGAGATTAAATCTTATATCTCATCTTATGGAGATATAGACAGTTTTATATCATTACCCACTTTCTTAAAGAATTTCTCTGATCCTTTAAGCGCGTCATTATTTCACCCATCAATGATACTTGTTGGTTTTGTTATACATTTTATGTTATTTATTTCATGCAACTATATACATATATACATAACTATATAACTATATTTATACACATACATTAAAAAAATGCAAGCTTCTTTTCAACATACTTTACATGAGGTTATGTTTGCATAGATGTAATGTTTAAAAAACCTGAAAACATTAAAGTAATTAAAACTGATGCCCTTGTTTAATATTTTCATTTGCTTTATGGTGTTCATTCAACAATAAATAGTTAAATATTCTCTCTTTCCTTTAATTCTCCATCTGTCTGTCTTACTTTTTTGTAGTAGTTCACATATTATGAAGCATGTTTAAATGTCTTTTTCTTGTATTATGGGATATATACATACATTTAGAGATCTATTTACTTAGTGCTATCAGGATGTGAGGAGACTTTCAACCAGTGTAGCAAAAAAATCTGGCCTAGAAACAAACAGTGTCACAGTTTTAACTGAACATGAATGAGGGCATTGATATTGAACTGCATGTTACAAATATTTATTTTTCTCATGGTACATTTTGATAGTCTTTTTCTGTATTTTCATATGAGGTTGTGAGGTTGCGCTGTGAGGTTTATCCGTTTTGCACGTGCACACGGCTGCAATCACATGCAAAAATATTGGTTGCTGATAGAGTTTAGGAAGGAAGGCTTGCAAAAACATGTTCTGCTCTTCAAGATAATGAAATAAAGTTTGATTTCTAACACCCCTGTGCAGGATGTTACACGTTTTTATCTGTCTGATAGACTTCTGTGCATCTATTCTTCCTTCAGCTGACTGCAGTTCTAAAAATGAAACATTTTTAAGTTGCGTATTGATAAGCAATTTGGCTTCAGAGGAACTGTGTCTGTGTCAGCCGACCAGGATTCCTGCCTCTGTTATGAGAAAATCTGGTTTCCTAATTAAATAGCAGAATAAAATGCACACGGCTCTTGGTTTCAAGATTAGAGAAACAAGTTCAGGTCATGTGCATGGAAAATC
The DNA here is from genome assembly GCA_036877545.1 of Yasuhikotakia modesta. Lineage (NCBI taxonomy): Eukaryota > Metazoa > Chordata > Actinopteri > Cypriniformes > Botiidae > Yasuhikotakia > Yasuhikotakia modesta. The sequence continues at coordinate 44,620 of JBAJNP010001368.1, read as the reverse complement.
AAATTTCTCTTGTCATGCCAATCTAATGAAATACAATAAGAAGACGGTTCAGACAGGGTCTTCCAGATCCCCTGTAATAGAGGGAATGTTGGTTAGATGGCTGGCTGACAGTCATCTCTTACTGGTTTAATGCTGAACCATTAAACAGGGAACAGCTGGATCATAGAAATACTGAAGATAACATAAGATAACAACCATATAAACATACAGGTAAAAGCAGCTGCTGGGATTTTAATAAAGGTTAAAATAATAAATGGATGTATTTGTTTGTTTTGCGTGACAGGAAATGACAGGGATAATACAGAACACTGCATCATTTAATAACAAACCGGACTTACACTCAGGTTGTCTAGATAATAACCTTTACATGAATACGGTTTCAAAGTAAACAATTGATTACTGTTACTGCTTGGTAACATTGTTTTTAAATTCTGTAACATTTTTTAAAATGCTCCACCAACTATTAAGAACGTTCAAGAACGTTAAGAGAACTTTAAGAGAATGTTAGCCAACATTCTTAAAATGTTTCCTGCACGGTGGGCTTTGTTTCACATATTAGCTTTCAAAAACCCACTGTCAAGCAAAACGCTGAACACAGATTTCCTAAAATTCCCAAATTTCCTAAATTAGGACAATAACTAAATATGTTCTCTGCTTCATGTCATGCTCATGTCAGTCTGTGGAACAATCTGTAGTCACAAGAGAACCACAATAACATTAAGCTTTAATGCACAGCACCTTGGTTTCCATTACAAGTTGCATAACTACTCTAACATAGCGATGATCCTAAACTGGTGCTGTAGTGAAAGGAGATGCGATTAACTGTGTGGCATGTTATTCCTGCTCATCAATTGCCAATAAGGACCAAAGTTCATCCACAGTCGGACAGTCTGTGAGGTTTATCTTCAGACTGTTACACACTATTCATACAAACGCTGGATCTGGTCTGAAACATCTATGAAAACATCTTTAATGCACTTCCTTATGCTATAAACCCGAGTTAAAAGCAATTAAAAACAGTTTAATATTAAACCGTGAGATAAACATCACAAAGCAAATAAATGGACAGTCGCACTTTGTTTACCATAGATAAGATTTCTAAAATTAGGCTGATCTTTAAGTTCAGCACTTAAAAAACACATTTTGTTTGAACACGTAACCTTACGTAACCTTGCCTGATCACATAAAATATGAATCTATATCAGATATATATCAACACTATGTCTGTATGCTTTATAAAATGTTTCTTATTGTTATGCATCAATTCAATGTTTGTATTGCAACGTAAAATCTAACTTTGAATACTCCATGACAGTTTTGAAAATACAAACCTATCAGCAGCTGCCAAACTATTAATTTGAACAATCTTGGCCCAGGAAAAATCATTTTGATTCTGAAGTGTTTCAAGAATCTGTGTTATACAGGTTTTTTCTGTCACTTAGAAATATTTGAGATTATCAGAAAAAGCTACAAAATGAACTGACTGAGGAACCAGATGAGGTGAATAGTCGGAAAAGCACATGTCCACATTCCTGACCCGTGACAGTCAGTTTGCACATTAACTTACCTCAGTGTTGAAGGTCAAATGTTGACACACCATTCAAAGTCAATGGCTCCCAAAAATCTATATTCAAAAATATTTACATGATTAAAGCATTTACATGTTATAATTTGCAGTTAAGTAGCTATTTCAACAGGTACGATTTCAATACTTTACCAAAAGGAATTTAAAAAACTAATCATGATATCTGTTCTGACAGGTTTATTTTTACAATCTTACACATCATCATAATTTACCACCTCAAACATGACACACACACACACACACACACACACACACACTCAAAGGCTTTCATTGCCTATCCAGACCTAAATACAACAGCAGACAGCTGTAACATTACAGTAATACACATCCCGTGCCTCTCGCACAGTTAATGAAAGTCTGGTGCAGACCATCGTCTAACAGAAGGCATGTTTCTCAGCTGATATGATTCATGCGAGTCTTAAGTGAAGCGCTTTACTGTTCAGCTACACATAATCTCTCATTCTGAGACTCACATGATCCACAGCAGCAGACATTAAAACTGGGCTGAACCAGAGGAGGTACGTCAGATTCTGCTGTACATATAAACACATGTGCTGTACTAGTAAAGTAGGATGGTCGGTTATGAGTGCTACATATTGTGTAAAAGTTATAGTATTTGTATTTCAGCTTATATATTATAAATAACGTTTCTTACAATTTAACAATTTACACTCATCCAGTTTATTGTTGTGTTTATATTAATTTGTGTGTGTATACAGTATATATATATATATATATATATAGACATACACACACAAACTTTTGTAAATATCATCATAATGTAAAATCTGAAGAGTACTATATAAAACAAACAATATCTGCATATTTTCTTAACTTATGAGAGAATTCACGCATACTTACAATAATTAATACTGAAGCCATTTTGTTTATGGTGAAGAGGTATTACTGGAAAATTAATGTTTTCCAATGTCACGTTTTGGTTTGTCTGTTTATTTGCCTGTTTTAGACTTTGAAATGACGATGGTTACCAAAATAACAGTACAGAACACAAAGTCAAGCACAGGTCAGAGTCGATCGAGTTCAAATATCTGCCCTCCACCAGCATGTAGGTTAGTCTTCCAAAGTTTCCAGTCATTCTCTGGTGTCTGGTTAAATTTTAGACAAAGACAAATGTCGACACAGGAAACAAGCGGGACTGAAGTCAAGATGAAAGTGATCATAATTTGATTTAGGCCTGTCTGCACAATTTCAAGATAAAACTGCAATGCAGTTTTGCTTGATCAATCAAAACATTAACAGGGCCAAAATTATTGCGTTATGCAAACACAAAAGAAAACACATTCATTTAATTATAATAGAGGGTATTATTGAATTAAAAACAGTCTATAAACTTGGCTAAATTTCATTTACTCAATTATTAGATGATTTCATTACTGGAAAAGTTACGTCTGTCCTCTTTAATGCCATGTGGCTTGATGCAATAAACCGGCCTTCATGAGTATTTCTCATGTATGGAGATTTTACAGACATGTGCAATAACGCTTTAAATGTCATATATACATGTGTCGTGTTGAATCGTGTTGATCTGTCATGAGCTTTAGAAAAAAACACATCCAGACTCTGTAAAATCAGTATTTCTGTAATTCCCCGTTTGATCACAAGATGTCGCCCTTTGACCGTCTATGTCCTTTAACCAGCATCGTTTCGTACTAAAGGGAAAAACTGCTCATTTTAGATACTTTAAACACTGAGGACTTTTTTTTATCTACACCCTAGATAAAAGAATAAATATTTGTGACCAGACAATAGTGAAGGTCGTGTGGAGCAGGTTGCACTAGTTCATATTGAGTTATGGTTTATTCTTGTGATTCATGCTCACCTATAAATAACATCAAACCTTGATATACAGGCACAAATCTTAAACATTTCTGCACCAAGTTGACAGTAAGTGTGTGTGTGGTGTGTGTGTGTGTGTGTGTGTGATGTGTGTGTGTGTGGTGTGTGTGTGTGTTTATTTGTAGCCTGACTGACCCTTTAAAAGAAGGATAATATTAAATCTATATTCTCCCCTCATGTTTATTTCTTTTCCTGCTTTTATCCTGCATCCCTTTTGTTTCCCTCTCTCTTCATCCACCCCTCCCACCATCTCTCTCTCTCTCTCTCTCTCTCTCTCTTTTCCTCTTTCTCCGTCCTCTGTAAATTGGGTCAGGCTCGGTTCTCTTAGATCTAACAGTTTTAGCAGGAAGCCCCCTACAGTACTCCCACCTCCCCCTCTGCAGAGAGAGAGAGAGAGAGAGAGAGAGAGATCCACAGGAAAGAGGAGAGGGTCCACACTCACTTAAGTTTTCCACTCCCATCTTCTCACCCTTTTGTAGCACATCTTCATTCAGACAAGCACTTTAAATGATGAACAGCCTTCTAGACACTTTTTGTGTCTTTTTAAGGTTGCTATATATTACGCAGACTGTTTTAAGTGCCGTTTTACATCTACGCATTTGGACTTTTAATGATTTTCAGATTTGTTCACGGGGGTTAATGGTAGGCAGTGCTTCGCAAGCTTAGTCATTTAGATTTCCACTGCTGATACATATTTAAACACCATCGCAAGAGCAAAAGCCTCTTTGTGAGAAATATCAGCAATACTGTGATTGAACCATAGACACGAGGATAAAAACTGAAGGCTGCATGTAACATTGAACCGCTTATGTGCAATAGGCTCATAAACAGACAATAATTGTAGTTTACTTACATTTAAGGCAAAACTGTTGCCAAAAAAGGAAAAAAAAATCCTAAAAACTATCCTTATCTAACAAATTTAGGTTGTAAGAATGTTTCCCCAATGTTTCTAGGTAAAAAGTTCTCAAATGTTCAAAACATCTGTTTCAGACATTGTTATAAAGAAATTGTTTGGTTATAAGAACACTAAACATTTTTTAAAATTCTGTAATGCTTTCAAAATGTTCCACTAACAACTTAAACTTAAAATAAAGTTTTTAATAATTTATGATAAATGACTCTAAAAAAAATGTTAAGCTCACTGCAAGAACATAAATTGTAACTCTACACAGCAACTAACTCTAGGCACCGTTTGGCCAATCAAATTACAGGACCCTCCGTTATGTAAGAGCATTTTTACCACAAACTGATTTTAAATTTCAGATCCAGAGTCGTGTAACTTTTAAATGATGTGTGGTTGTAACACACACAAACAAACCCCGCAGGCGATGCGATATTTTTGGAGTTGATTCAAAAACAAGATGGAAATTGTTTCTCTCGAATGCATTTTAATAATCAGTATTTGTGTACAGGAGTCAAAACCTGTCAGAAACCCTTCTGAAATATGATTCGGATTGTATTTTATAGTCTCAGGGTGTTAGATCTGCTGTGTGATGTCGACCTGCGTGAGACAAATGAGCTAAACTTCCCCTCTTTGTCAAAGAGTTCCTGACCTCAGTATCACCTGAACTGCTTGAGTTTGGCTTTTTCTAATAGGACTTCAATTCCTCGTTGGCGCCGCGCTCAATGTGTGTTTGAACGCGTGCGTTCAAGTGTTGTGCAAGCTGTGTGCAAACACACAGGCGAGAAAAGTGTTATTTCTTAATTAAATTCAGAATTTTACATGAGGATGCTGAAAGATCACAGCGGCTCCTCGCCCGCCAAAACTCTTTTAATGATTATATTATACTTTTTCAGTTTCTCCTCGTGTATAATTGATAGCGTTCAGCTACACTTTTGATACACGCTGCACAACTTTGATCCCTCGCGACTGTAACATATCCTACTTCACATACTAGTTCTGTGCACTAGAAGTACGCACTTGTTTGGCAGCAGTATACAGTCATCTGCATCTTGAGGCCCATGTCAGGCTCTCTCTGAGTTTCCACATTAGAAGCATTATTTTAAAATCAATATGAATACTTTTCTTTTCAAGTGATGTCATCAAGCTCCAACCACACGTCATACAATGTCATGTGATCCAATCGTGCAATGGATAAAATCAAGCCCCGCCCCTTTTACACTATTTTCCAGTAAAAGAAAATTAACTAGCAGTAAACCAGTAAACAACCAATGTTGTTTATACTTAATATAACATAAAACATCTCTGTTTTGTAAAAAATATAACTGTGGCAACATATGAATTTTTTATATTACCAACTAAAATTTTAATAAAAGAACTAACATAAATAAATGACTTTAAGTTACAAAAGCTTTAACTTTACGTGTTTAAATTCATGCGCCCCCTGCTGGATTTTCTATGAAACGTAACAAATTTGAAGAAATGGGTCTGACTTTATCTATTACAGGCCTGTGATCCAGCAACAACTTGTTTGCATTTTTAAAGGCCACATCAGTACCAAACGTTACAGCTTTTGAGATCTGTGATGTACATTCAGTGTGTCATGACACGGATTGTGTTAATCCCAATTTAAAAACACACTGAAAGAACAGCGAACAAACTGGGAGCAGCCCCGAGCTAAAATAAATAGCTGAAAATAGCCGGCTATCACAGGAACGAACACCGTTACTAAAGCAAGATTAGACTGTCTGATCTCTCTCTTAAAAACTACAACACCTGCCCCTCTCACTATCCATTGCCTCTGTCAGACTGTGCATCTTTTTTCCCCTCTGCCCAAACAAACACACACACGCACAGAAACCTTGATCTCAGGCAGTAACACACACACACACACACCCCGTCTATCGACATGAAAGCATCCCCTCAGCTCTTTTGATGCTGTGCATCTTGGCTGATGCATCACTGAAATAAAATGTCTGCTCTCGAATCAATACGGCTCAATTCAGAGGGCTGTTGGGCCTCTCACATACACACACAGATGCGCAACGGTGACGGAGCGAGCGAGGATTAGAGAGAAAGGCAGAGAAAAGTAAGAATGAGATAAAAGCGGAGAATAGGAGAAAATGAGACAGACAGAGAGCGAGGGGGCAAATTCTGTCCTTCCGTTTCATATTTTTGACTGCGTCCTGTTTTCATTTACCTGCCTCGCTGGGCGAGTGAGGAAGAAAGAAGTAAATGAAAAATAAAATCGATGTTAGCTGGTAACAAGAGAGAAAAAGATGGGGCAGATCGTAGCGTATAGACCGCTGCTATTTATTTATCCGGGTGTGGAAAACCAGGCTACCCACCGGACCGGACTGTGTCTTTTTCACTGACTTTACCTCAACGCAGCAGTACGAGGTTGTGAACTGCCTGCCAGCTAGTGTTCACATTCCAAGGAAAACTTTACCCCCACTGTTTGACTGGTTTTGAATGAGCTGTCAGTCAATTTCACTGTCCAGAGTCTTGGTTTCACAGCCGTAGACGGTTTCGTTTACTTTGGGTCAGTCTGAGTGTTTGTGGAATGCAGAAGAAACGCAACTTCTAAAATATACAGATAATAGTGATCAGAAAGCATGACACTGTGTTGGAATGTTGTTTTTTATTTCAACTTTCCCTTAACTTTTATCCAAACCATTTGTTTAAGTTTATCATATTCTTGATGGAAGTATCAGATTTGAATACCGGTGTACGATACTTGTGTTACATTCAACACTTTATTAAATTAAAGACAGGCGATCTTTTCCAGACATATTTTTTGTTACACTGAAAAGTCTCTAAGTTAGGATGTCTAAATATATTTATTTACTTTCTGGAAAAGGTGCAGGACTATGTAATGTTCATCCGATCATTGCATTTGGACAGGATGTCCTACTTACCTGTCAAACTATGTAACTGCAAACCTTTGCATCGGTTTAGAGGAGGTGTGGCTTTGGAGAGCGCTCTGAAAAGTGGGCGGGACCTTTCAAAGCTAGCTTGCTTATGTTAGCCTCTTTAAAGTTGACTTCCCTTCCTTTAAATGATAAACATCAGTAGAGGCGTATTTCATACCATCCATACCATAAAAACATTTTTTTTAATAAATAGTATGGAATAGAATATAAAGTGCTAGTGGCTCAAGCGTTGACAGAAAAGATCCATCTTTGGCAGTTTCTTGAAAACGGCTAAAGATATACAGCTCTAGCAAATTTTACTGCTCTCTTATTTTACTGCTCTGAGGGGAAAAATACAAGACCAGCGTGTTTCTGAAAACTTATGGGCAAGCATCACGCATATTGTAATGGAGTAAAAGCAGATAAGAAGTGTGTAGGGTTTGTGGGGGGTGCTGGTGGATGAAGAGGAAGAGACGGATGAAGGTTTCGGTGCCGGGCTGAGCCGGTGCCCTCAGTGTGTGTGGGAATGCCATTGAGGGTGATAACTCAAGCCTGACAGACCATGATGGAATCCATGATTGATGGAGCTCAATAGCTGCCAGTTCAATTTTCTCCTGTAATGAAAACAAGATTCACCTTTTCTCCCCCTCTGCCTGCTAAAATCTATGTGAGAAACAAGCCGTTGACTCTTACAAGAACCCGGTGTGGTCCACTAATGTATTTTTCTATCTGTTTGTCTTTGTCTCTCGCCCTCCCTTTCTCTCTCTCTCTCTCTCTCTGTCCGTTGGGCAGACTGAATAGCTGCTCGCGGTAGACGTGAAGATGGATGGTAGGAGTGAGTTGTTCCGCTCTTTGATTGTTATCGTAACATGGCGCAGAGCCTTAAGGAATGTTCTGTGAACGTTTACGCCATATCTCAGCTAAACTCTACTTTCTCAACGTGAGATATGTCGCAAACCCTCCCTGTGTGATATACAAGCACCAACTGTCTCCTCCCTGCTTGTTTGATTGAATAAGTGTAAATAAACATTTCTCAGACACGTTCAGCTACTCTGTGGAGTTTTAATGTCCTCCTCCAGATATTAACAACAGTGTGAGGCGACGTCTGGAACTTGTGGACGCTTCCCAGAAACCGTCAGAAGTCGTCAAAATTAATGATCATGAATATTTTGGACTTTTTTCTGCAGTAATCTACCTTGCTGAAACTTTAACACCGGTGTCTTGACTTTTTTAGCTATATATATATATATATATATTCTGTTTTTCTCTCTCTAGTGATGCCAGTTTCCAATTTGCAGGCGTAATTTTGGAAACGAGTGGAAAGTAACGCAGTGAATAATTGTTTTATTCTGTTCTGTAACTCCACACAGTAAGTAACAGGGCGGAACTTGTGGACCCACGATCTTTTCTGCCGTCTGGACTGACTCAGTCGTTAAGATGCCATGCAGAAACTTTACTGCCATATTTTGGGGGAGATCTTTCGCACTGACTAATATTCCCTGACTCTCCACACCTTGTTAAAGTATTGTTACGGAGGAAAAACACAAGCAGATCTATGAAAGGTATAAGTGCTTTTTTCCTCGATAATGTTAAAACGCAGCCCCAAAATATTTTCTCGGCGTAGACTGATATTCTGACTGCCAGAGGTGCATGTGCTGAGATATATTGGCGTCTGGGAGCAGTCAAATATGGCAGCCGTTTTACATAAAACGCTGGTTATGAGAGAAGCTGATTAATCAAAAGCGACCACAGAAATATTGTTTTTTTTGTGCCAAATGAGGAGGGAATAAAAAATTACAATAGCAAACATGTCTCTTTTGGTCATTTTTTCAGAACGTACAGTCAAATTACGCAGTGATTTGTAAAACACCTTGTAGGGTATTTAAGGGTAATTTAAGTCCAGATGTGGCATGATATTCCTCCTCAACCTCATATTGATCCAAACACAACTTTGGTAGCACCAGAAACTAGCGAGGAGGCAAAGACATAAATAATAAATGATTCTGACAGAAGTCGTTTTAACACATACATAATAAAAAATAATTCTTTGCTGCAAGTCAATGATTAAACATAGGAACAGTAAAAAAGTCAGTAACATTTATTTTGTGCAGTTTTATACTAAGGAAATATTTTGAACTGAAAAAATACAAACAGTAAAAAGAAAACATTGTTTCAGTTATACATTTTCTAGCCTGAATTTTTAGTAATAAATAAAAAACACATTTCCAACACTGTAAAAAAATACATATGGAAGTAATAGCTTAAAAGCCATTGTCTATAGAGTAGTCTAGTAGATTGATTTGGTCATATTCAATAATATTTCTTACTTGAACAAAACCAGATAAATTGCCACATAAAGCACATTTTTATGTTAACTGACAAAACATTTTTACAGTGTAATGCGAATATTTGTTTTAACTTAAAAAAACCACACCAGACCCAAACCACTTTAAACCACCCTAAATTATCCAAATGTGAAAAATAACAAACTTCATTTGACATTTAAAGTGATAGTGTCTGTGTTATTCCACCTTTCAGTCCGTTAAAGGGATTCTGCTGTTTTTGGACACAGAAAAAATTCAACCAGTCCCTGCGTGTTTCGAATATTTTACAAAAGACCCCAGAAACAAGTTATTCAGCAATTTAAGGTTGCAAGAACGTTGCAAGAACATTCCTTAACATTTTCACTATGTAACAAAAAAAACTAAAAAATGTTTATGTTTTAACAATGTTCAACATTCTTAATATTAAACATTATTGCTTAACTTTTAATTGTTCCACTAATAACTTATGAATGCTGTTGAAATGTATGACATCATAAGAAAAATTACAGCAGTCAACAGTTTGTTAGATAACGCTGAAAGAATTGCTAGCCAATGTTCTGAAAACGTTATCTGAGTGTTGCGCCCTTGACCCTGGAGTCTCTCAGTAAGACCATATAGCTCCATTTTCACCGAGCTGAAAGTGTAAACACCACACAGATGCGACTGCATGACAGCTTCCAGAAAAATGCCTGCTGATCTTTGTGCGATGGCAGAGATCAGATCATTTTTAGCTCGCTGTGACACAAAACGATGGACTGTGGCAAACTGGAAAGGGCTGGTATTGATCTGTGCGCGTGTGCGTGAGAGAGAGAGAAGAGAAAGAGGGATTTTACGGAGCGGCAGATGAAGGGCAACGAGAGAGTTTGAGTGAAGGTAAATCTGCTGTTGTCTCCCAGCGCTGGTTCTCGGTATCACTGCCCATAAAAACCTTCATTGCTGCCTGTCACTTCCATTTGTCACGGCATTACATTGTGCATTTTTTTCTGCCGGTGTGAATTAGGCTCCTCATACTGCCCTGTAAGCACATTAACCGGTGGCCACACGATTGTTTTAGAAAGCTGGTGTGCATTAGTGGAAATATTTCAAGCTATTCAACATTGATTTACACAGATTTAATCATTTCTTAATCAGCCTTTGGTGGGGTACATTTATTAGATGTATTTGAGCGAGGTTCTCTGAGCTCTCACATACACGCCAAACTTCTACGTCTGTGTTTGTTCTACACAATTGCTTTTGCTCTCCTAGCAACTGAATAAAAACAGGACAGTCATGCAGAGCTCATCGCATTTTTGTGGCATTCGCTGGACATGCAACCGTCTGCTGCAGGCTGCCGTGGTCATTCCTGGTTTAGTTTTCCTACTTTGAACCTGCAAAAAAGAAAATATATATTTTTAATGACAAGAGCAACACTAACTGTACTATATAGAGTCCAGCTAACAGGAAACCTTCTTAGAACATTGGCTAACATGCTCTTAAATTTCTCCAAAGCAGTTTTTATCATATATGTACGCAAACAATGAATTTAGTTTTTTTGAATAACCAAGCAATAATGTTAATTAAAAAATTGATCATTTTAAACATTCCTAGAACATTTAAAATAACATTCTTTACATTTTTAAAACATTATGGAAACATTAGGGGTGTTACATTTTTTCGTAAAGTGGTTTTACTGTAAAGTTTATACGTACGTAACGCTGAAACTAATGTGGCTCTTTCCTGCTGTCGACTGAAATAACCCAATTCCTGCTGTTCGTCTCTGTTTGTTTTAGCCTTAATTCCCTGGGAATCAAATAAAATATTATACATTTGCATATATCACGTTATGAATTCTGATGTGGGGTGAAAACAAATAAAAAAGGAACATTTCTAACGTAAACAAAACAGTTCACAGCCGTAATGCATTTCCAAAACACAGCCGCAGCGGTGGCATTATCTGTCAGTGCCATCAGCGAGCAATTTAGTAAGCACACAAAATAACATTTTTTTGTCACCGATAAAACAGAAAAAGATGTGTTGATCTGTCAAAACAATAGTGCTGCTACGGACAGACGCGGTGAAACTAGTGCAAAACAACTGCACTTAGGAGTGAAACTCAAACCTCTCCGGCTAACTTACCCCACATGCCTCTGTGTGCCAATGGCTTTCTGTGACATCCCGGCTCCCCCTTTCCTTCCCAAACAAAGCCAGCACTTGTTCATCCGCTTGATCGGTGGGGTAAAGTAGTGGGCCGGCTACACGTTTCAACACCAGGACCTGCAGGCATCCCGGGCATTGGGTTTCCTCTATTGTTCTGTCTGCACACTGGAATGGAAAGCTGAGGTATGCTCCATTAATTTGTTTCTAGGCAAAAAATTCACCCTCATTCCTCAACGCTTGGTTGGAAAATGACCTTAGATCTTCTGGAGCTTCTGAAAGAACGTTTTCAACTTAATTACCCATTTCATTGAAGAGTTAGGTTCACACACACGCTGTTTATGGAGCTGAAAGGATAATCCAATGAGTTTTGTTTTGTTTCTCAGACATTGATTTGATAGAATAATTCATGGAATCTCAGATCTCTATGTATCATTTAAGTACAGTATCAATGTACAGTATCAGTACAGTATGGATTTATTTCAAGTACAGTATCAATATGCTGCCTTAGATTCCTCTCTAATCACAAAGACAAAATATAAATAGAAACAAATGAGACAGAGTAAGAATGTATCACTGTAAAATCAATGTGGATATGGATATCATAACTCAAATGACTCGAATTTTGCTCACATTACAGTTTCAGTACATTTTCAGTGCAGTTTGTGTTGGCAAACCAAAGCACAGTTTGAGACTGTTAAAAATCGCAGTTAAAATCTCCTCTACAACTCCATAAAGACACGTAAAATTACTGGTGTCGTTTTATCTGAAATTCTAGGGCATTAAGTCTCATTTTGCTCTCCATTTAATCTCATTACTGTCTTGGAGAAACCTTTGAGACATTAATGATTTCCGTTATTTTTCTTTCCTTTGGGACGTGAAACACAAACATTCTTTTTTTCTGACTGGAAGCTGTCAGATATGCAGTAGATTAGAGTTTGTTGACACGTGTGGCGTTCTCCATACGGCGAGCAGACCGCGATATTTGCGCTGTGAGGCATGAAATCTCGGTGCTAAATGCTCTACGGCTGACACCTGGAAACACACTGCAAGATTTCCCTTCTGCATGTGCACAGAAACATGGATGGATGTTGAAGCTCAGAGCAGGTGCTGTGAAGACCACGGCTGCAGGCATATGGTGGTAACAGAACCTTCTCACGGGGAGCAACAGAAACCCACCGGGGAGTCTGTGACGGAAAGGATGCATTTTTTTCTTCAAGCTGGGCTTGAGAGACCCAGCGAACAGGGAACGCTCTCAACACTGGCTATTGTTCTCTGAAAGTTATCAAAAAATTATCAAAATGTTCTTGGAGTAACAAGGACTTTTAAACATTATATGTCTATATATTATATGTCTATATATATAAAATGCTATTGCTAAATTGTTAGTGGTTCATTTTTAAATGTTATAATATAAATAAATAAATAGCATTTCTATAACCAGTCAAACATATTAATACAACGTTCCTACAATATCCAAAATAACAATGGTAATGTTTTTATGTTACTTAAAGCATTAGGGAAACATTCTACAATCTAAAGTTGTTAGCTGGGGAGACAGTAAACAAAGGGTGAGTTTAGAAGATCAGAAACGGTTTCCTTCTGTCCCAGTTGGATACAATTCCACAAGATTACATTTTCTTTCTCTCTTTCTATTTCTCTATCTCTCTCTGTTCTCTCTTTCGGCCCCGACGGAATACCCTCAGGTATTTATTTACCTCTGTGCTGAATGAAGAGGGGGCGGAGTCAGGCTCACGTATTGATGATCTATTTAACTTCATCCTGGGCTGAAAGAGTCACTTGTGTGTTTAGAGGGATGCTGGCACTCAATGATACGACAGAGGGTCTGTGTGCTGGGCTGCAGATCAAAGAACATCCAATCGGAGACGTTCTCCTCTCTCTGAACAGAAACAAAGCAAACACACTTCAGCATTGGTAAATTCTCCTCCGCTCCTTCACAGCTAAATCATTTGACAGGTTAAAAGGTTTTATGTACTGTATAATATGCACCGCACACGACAGCTGACAAATACTCACCCGGCCAGTTGGTGGTAAGTTGGTGGTTTGATGTTGGACCACAGTTCACCGTCATCTGTCTCATAGTGGGGATCAGTGGTGGTGTGAAACAGAGACAAACTCCTCCTCACACCTGCCACTGAGCTGGAAACAGCCGGGATGTGTGAATGTTTCCTCAGCCAGATCTGATGTTCTGTTACATCACCGTGTCCTCCTGCCCCTCTCCATACTGTACATGCATCTTCTCTTTCTTTCATTCTGTCTCCTCTCTTTCTATTTTCCATCTCATCTGGTCTGTCTTATTCTCTTTGTCTCATTCTGTGTTTTACTTTCTCTTTTCAATCTCATGTTTTTGTCTCATTTTTGTTTCTCACATCTGACTTTATCTGTGATTTTTTGTCTCATTTCTCGTTTCTCCCATCTAATTTTGTCTGTCCTATTCTCATGTTTTCATGTCTCATTTCCTTCTCTTTTCGGTCTCATCCCTTGTCCAATCTCATTTTCTTCTCTCCCAGATCATCTCATTTAGTCTCACCTCTTTGCATTTTCATGTTATGCTTTTCTTTTCTTCTCCAGCTCACCAGCAGAACGTTTCTCAACTCCCCTGTTTGCGTTTTAAGAATATTCATCTCATTACATCAGCGATCCATTACAGAGCTGGAACCTGCGTTACTTTATGAGGACATTCATCTAAATGTAATTCTGAAATGCACTTTTTATAGAGAAGTGAGACACTGCATCTCAAGGACGCTGCCTGTCAGTCTCAGACTGATGTGATGTTTTAATTCAGATTTACACAGAGACCAAAGACTGAGGATTCATGAAAAGGAAAGTTGTCCGGCAGCTTGCTAATCTTCTCCCTCGGTGTCTCCGCGCAAGACGGGTCGCGGACCTTTACGCCGTATATCTAATTCTGAGATTTGGGAGTCTCTGAAGTGATGGACTGAAGGCATGTTTCTGGGGTTTGAGAAGTCTATTAGAATTCTGCAAATGAACAGTCTGCAGGGAGAATTTCAAGGACGCTACGAGCATCAAAGCATTCAGGAAGGGCAGGAGAGAGAGCGGGAGAGCAGGAATGCATTAAGGTAGGAAGGGTAAGATGAGAATTCAGGAGTCGCTGATAAAGATATTTCCCATCTGAGCTTCAGCGTTGGAAGAGACATGCTTGAAGATCAAACCCTGCTCTTAGATTGACAAGACCCATGTACACTTACACTAACGGCCAGAAGTTCTGTGCTGTGAACAACACGCTGTATTGCTGCATTGAGTAAACAAAACTAGATACTTTAGTATCTGGAGAAAATGTTGGTAGTGGAAACTTCACCAGCAGAAGAGCCAAACAAAAATGTCTGTATGACCTTCTAGCTCTGAGATACATACGAGGATGGGGTCTCCAAGAGCTTCTGAGAAGCAACGTGGGGCCTCCAGTTAGAAGAGCTCTCAACATGCCTCCATAATGTTCTTGCCAATATGTCACAGTGGGTGTGTTGCAAATGGGGTGTTTTGGCTAGTTAGTATGGTACTAGGCTGTTGCTATGGAGTTAGTGAATGGTTGCTAGTTGGCCCAGGTCAAAATAGCCCACCCTAAATCTCTATAATATTCTGAAATGATATTCACTAACCTGTCTGACCCCTTTTTAAATGCAAGCCCATGTTTTTTTTTCTGAAGAAGGAAAAGCAGAACTTTGTGAGATAATAACAGTGATGTTTGCTTTAGCGAGAGCCACTAATCACACATGTTGTAAGAGACCATTAAGATGCATTTGAGGGGCACATGATTATACGCACTTACACGCATACATTAAAACCTCTTACAGATGCTAATGTTAACGCAGAGCTCTTTGTCAAACGCTGTATGTTTTTCTCTGCTAGTTCTCTGGCACAGGCCCCACGTACATACAGACAAGGGCTCTTATCCTGCAGAAAGTTAAATGCAAACGATCACACCGTTGTGTCTGTGAGATTATAGGGCAGAAAAAACATACATTTTTCCTGTAAATGCTTTACATAAAAAGGAGGTATACCATTCATACCAGTCTGTTCCAATACCACTCGTTTGCTTCCATTTAAAGCCTCGGAAAAGAAAAGCCAGTTTGAATGAGAGAAAAAGAGAGAGATGGAGGGAGGGAGGGATGGATAGTGAAAAATGATACAAGAATTCCTTTGCCAGAGCAATCGGAAGGATATAGGAATTCTGTGCCAGTGGTTAAGGTCAGGTCTGCTTTTTCTCAGGATAAAACACAACTGTGGGCTCCTGGCTGTCACACAAACAAGCCTTTTCTCTTTCCCTACGGATTCATGAGAGCCGAGCCACAGACCTGTCAGTGGATTTCAGCTGCAGTGCACAAACGTCACTTTTTTAAACATATTTAAGATTCAGCACCTCCTTGTCGCTCCTTTTTAATTTTAGCACAAATACTTAAAACTGTTAGTTAAACATTTAAATTATGCAATAGTTTATAAATAAAAATAATACAACAAAACATTCTGTGAATCTGTTTTAATCACAACAAAATCGACTGCCAACCAGAGCATTGAAACAAATGACCCAACAACTAAACACACACAATGCAAGCATGCATGCATTTAACATGCAGCGTGTAAGGCATGCATTTAACATGCAGCGCGTGAGACGCGTGAGGCTTGCAGTGAAAGCAGGCAGTAATGATGTAATAATCACATCTGCGGATGACAGGCAGACACCAGAACGGGGGTGTTTACACAGCCTGAGTCACATGACAGCTCCCTGCATATGGAGCCGGAGGATTATGCCGCAGTGTGTCTGGGTAAAGATGCTTCCTGCGGCCTGAGCTCCAGTTCTGCGTGTCTGTCTGTCGTCAAACGTTCCCTGTTTATTTTCCCTCCTATGGAATGACATGTTTTAAACTTAAACAGCAGCCACCTTGGGTCCAACCAGCAACCCAATTAACATTAAGGGAATGTTCTCTGAGGATTGGCTAACGTTTTCTAAAAAGTCTCAATGCTATAAAAGGACGTTTCAGTAATGTTAGTAGAACGCTATATATCGTACATATTAAAGTATTTTTAATAATATTAATACAGCGTCTAAAAACCTGTATTTTGGGAACGTTCCTTGAACAATTAAAAATAACATTTTCAACAATGTAGTTACTTAATGGAAATGTTAGGGAAATGTTCTCACAACCTAAAACACACACACACAAACACACACACACAAACAAACACAAACACACAAACACACTGCATTTTTTAGTGATGTCTGTCTAACTGGAGGCTCTTAAGGCTGCACCACTAATGAAACGGACCCACCAGCCCCCATCATGGTGGAAGCAGGGCCTCCATCCACCCCCACCCTCTGCTCCAGATTCCTCCAGCTAAAGTGATGTGACCGCTGGGTGTTGTTGGCCCGAGTCCGTTCAGCGCCGCGTCTGGCTAGCGGCTGGGCGGTGGGCTTCAGTTGTAAAAATAGGGAAAGAAAAACAGAACAAGAACAATAAGAGCCGTAAAATGCTGTTTCACCACGATGTGCCGGCCAGAAGCGGCTCCACCCTGCGGTGACCGGACCAGAACCGTGCTGCCGGTTCCGTCCCTCGCTCCTTACATGGGCCTATAGTGGATTCGGACCCGTCTGCCAACTTCTGTTCAGCTTTTCATAACTTTCAGAATGTTGAAACAAATAAAAGAACAATTCACTCAAAAATGACAATTTTGATAATAAATAATTCAACATTTACTTTATAAATAAGTTTTATGTCGCCTCAGCTAAAAATTTTACTTAATTTCCATTAAGTAACTAAAATGTTAAACTATTAATTTGAACCTTAGGAAAGTTCATATTTTTTAAAGACATTTAATGAACATTATTGCTTTATTATAAGAACATTATTCAAACATTTTTGTGATGTTTTTAAAACATTCCACTAACTACTTTAAAACAACATTTTGTTGTTTTATATTCAATATATTCAACATTAAAACATTCCTCCAAAAATGTTTTTAATAACTTTAAGAAAATGTTAACCAACATTCTGAGAACCTTTTAGCTGGGGCCACACACACACACACACACACACACACACACACACACAAACACACACATTATTTAGCTGCATAAATATAATCTTTCTTACCTTTTCTCTCATTCTTTTCATGAACAGGAAAACAGCACCAGACGAGGGCAGAGATTCAAAGGGTATTCAGTCGTTTGTGCTGGAGAGTTTGGATAAAGTAGGAAATGGCCACTGTTGAATGAGAGGAAACATTGAAAACGTGTTACATAATAAACACTCCAAACCCATTCACCATCTCTTCAGATCTTTTCAAAGCGGTGCTACCATCTAAATCACACCAACACATTTACTCACACTTATGTTGATCAAAACCTATACAATCCAGTTTCAATTCAGAATAAATAAATGACATCATAAATCTATGAATTTGTTTAAATACAGAACTGAACTTTCACCAGAATCAACTGAGATGTTTTAATTTGTAGGTGAATTATTCAACACACAATTACATTTAACACACCACATCCTTTGGGGGCAGTTGTGGCCTGCTGGTTAGACAGACTGACTTGTAACCAAGTGTTTGCTGGTTCGATTCCCAGTGCAAGCAGGAACCAACTAAGGGGCCCTTGGGCAAAGCATGTGACCCCCAATTGCGCCAAAGGTGTTGCATGGTGTGCGTTCATGAGTGGTGATGTATGTTCTCTACTGCATTAACTGCATGGGTTAAATGCAAAGGACAACATTTAAGAGTCTTTACACTTGTCCATGGCTTCACTTCCTGATAGAGTCTCACTACTGCTTAGAGAAGTATCTTTAAAAGCATTTATGTTTTATCATAAAAAGCTATCTGTGAGGTCTTTAAAGCGCTTGAGGTGACTGTGGATTGTGGCGTTGTAAACTGTAAAGTGTTTTAGAGTGGAAACGGCTTGTTTTTGAGCTCCGAGAAGCACCGCTGCTCTTTAACATCCGTGTCCACAAACCGTAAAACAATCGAATGCTTTCTCACCCTTTTAAAAGAGTCGCGTGCGCTCTTTAATGTCTCCGCAAACATTCATGTGCTTCCCCACGGTGCTTTTACGCTCCCGTGCCTTGTGTACACATTGTCCTGTTTCCATGGTAACAGAGCGTTTGCATCCACAAATAAGGAGCCTATTTACGGTCCACGGTTCCGGGCTGGAACCTTTTTCTGCCCATGTTTCCTTCTGGCAGGTTGAACGCTCACCTGAGGAAACCTGGATCCATTTCACACTCCGCTGGGTCTTTGGAAGGGGGTTGGCTGAGGACAACAGGTTTACAGCCTCCGCTGTAAACAGAAAATCTCAAGTGTCTCTCCAAACCGTTCAGGAAGAGGATCTCCTCTCAGATGCCGACCGCATCCCTGGGCAGCCTGACCTGCGGATGAGCACATACACATGCAGACAAGAGTGAAACTGTTGTATTTGTCCTGCTGAATCCTCTGTGTCGCTGTGGCAGACTGTGATCCTTTGATGATGATCAAAGCTCAAGTGAAGTGTGTCCATAATTCCCCTCCGATCTCCTTCTGTCTCCTGCTCTCCCTCTCCATCACTCCTTCCATCATTCCCTTACTTTTGATCTTTATCCTATTTGTGTTTGTTTGTGTGTGTTTATATATAAAAAATACTACACACACACACACACACACACACACACACACACACACACACACACACACACAGTATTTTAAATGTTATATCAATCGGTTATCATTCAAACATGTTATTAATTCAGTAACATTATAAAAACATTCCACTTGCAACTTAAGAATAACATTTTTGGATATATGCTATATTACATAAAATTTTATTTTAAAACGTTTGACAAACGTTACTGTGACTCCATATTTTGATAACTCTGAGAACTTTCAGCAAACATAAGCTAATGTTCTGACAACATTTCCTGTTAGGCTGTTTTATTCAGTGGCGGTTCAAAGTTTTTTCTTCTATACATTCTTGTTCCGCTTCCATCTCTCTCTTCTCTTAACATTTTCCTCTCTCTCTCTCTCTCTCTCTCTCTCTCTCCATCTCTCTTCTTTTGTATTCTTATCTGTCACTGCTTCCTGCTGTCTCATGTTTCCACACATATGCACACTGTCAACACTCCACAACATCTTGCAGTACACAGCAGCGTAAACCATCACGCCTCTCCTTTCTCTCTCCTAAAACTGCTTCTCTGGTTTTTGTTGGCAGATTTATGAGAATCTTGTGAAAAATGAGCAAAAGTATTCCAGTGTGTGTTTGCCAGACGGCTCTGTATCGTCTCATACATAAGACACTCCCTTGCCGATGTTGCTGCACTGACTGGTGATGATGGTTGTCTGTGGCGTCTCTCTCAGAGGACACCGGGCTCTCACACCGACAATTTCCCGTGTCTGTCTCACCGTTCGCTGGGTGATGGCTGACCTCTGATCTTGGGATGGGAGCCTCTCCAGACAGGTGATGACAGCTGGAGAGAGAGGCACTATTTGGGTTTGTCAGGCTTTGAAATGCATCACATTAAAGGCCGAGCCCCTGAAACGCTCTCCTGAGTGGTGGTCTGATGCGTCTGTTTGCTTCTGTTCTGACATGCTGGAGTTTGTGGGTTTGTTTGGAAAGTCTTCATGTTGCATTCCGGCCTGTCCTTCACAAACCAAAATCACAAAAAAAAGTTCAGCGATTAATTCATCCATGCCTTTCTTTCATGCCGTTACTTTCTTGTAAGTCTCTGAGTGTTATGAACAATGTATTTGAGATATATACTTCAAATATACAGTTTTATAAACATATATGTATATTAAAACTTTCATTTTACAATTATAATTTGTATTAATATAAACACACACACACACACATATACATAGTGTTTGTTAACTTTACATTTTATTCTACGTATGTACACTAAGTTGTATACACTATAATGCTAGCTAACATTCTCAGAACGTTCTCTGTTAGGTGGGATCCGTATTAATTTCAATCTTATTAAAGCTCCCTGCTTTCAGGTACAACATCGGATCGCTGCTTTGAAATGTTTCTTACCGCAACAGAGCGTATCTCTGATCCACATGCGTATTGTAAATCACAGACCTCATTAACTCCAAGTGTGAAATGAAGAGGGGCTGCTGGGAATTGTAGTTTCTCATTCACATCAGGCCTCAATGCATAAAGGAGTCCGGTGAGGTCAGGAGAGCGATGTATGTGCTGATGGAAGCTAATTGGGCGGCACTATGTTAAAAGCAGAAAACCCAGTGGCCCCAGTCTAGAAAAAAAGAGAGAAAGAGAGAGAGAGACACTCATTAGTACAGCTCCACTCAGACCTGCCCTCACTGCTCACCTGTCAGTAAGGCAGATAGACAGTAATGGCTTCTGTCTGTGGAAGCAACTGAGGGTGTAAATGTATGTGTGTGTACGTGTGTCTATACATAAGTGTGTGTGTCCTCGCTGTTTTCCCTGCAGCGGCGTCTCACAGAGGTGGGAAAGGAGCAGAGGAGCTGTGACTGGTCTCTGCTGTGGGACACACACAGAGCTATCTGCTGTAATGTTGCAGTGTTAGCTTACGTCACACATTAGAGCTCAGCTGTACCTTCATCTAACGTTCAGAATACATTAAATAACACTCTGCCCTCGGTCCTGTTTATATTGCATTCGCACGCTGCCTTTCTTAGCAAAACACTTTGGTAACCACAGCTTTCAGATTAGATGCATTAGAATATTATTCTGTAAACAGCTCTGCTTGTATCTGCTTACATATATTTTGTTGTATTATTATTTAGCTTTCAACTTACACAGAATTATCTTCTGCTTATATTGTATTTACTTACTCCCACTTGTGTCATGTTATGCCGCTCTCTCTCTCTTTTGCTCTCTCTCTCTATCTGTCTCTCCATCCATCCATTCAGCCACCAAAATATTAAATACATGAAGCTATCAAATCTTATATACATATATGTATGTATATGTATCTATGTATATATGTGTGTGTGTAACTCAAATTGTATATAAACTCATGTATATATATTTTTGATTTCTTCTCCTCTCATCACTATTCTTGAGTCTATAACCTGAAGTCTCTTCGCTGCAGAAATCAGACAGATTGCTCTGAAATAACAGTTAGAGTCGGTCTGTGAGAGTCTCCCCCTAATCTTGACAGTAATCTGTCCCGCAGTTTAACCCCCTCAGCTGTTCTTTATCCAGCTGGTCTTCTCCTCCACCAGCAATCGCTCCACTTCCTGTTCCAATTACTCCTTAAACAGTCGCCTATTAAAGAGCATTAGTTGCTTCTGAGGAGCTCTTTGTGTGTCCGTGTGATTGTTGTGTCCAGTAGCTCAGCGATGGGTGGTCTTTGTGGGAGGAATGGAGACCAGCCATAAGAGAGATTAAAGACCCTTGGAGACGCGTCCCTCGAACCGCTGTCTCTCCTCGCTTCTACTTTCCAGAACATTCCTCCGCATTTCACTCTCTCTGCTTTATCCGCAGCCAATACTGCAAATACTCGCCTGAGAAAGAAAGACAATAAAGAGACAATTTAGATTTAGTTTCATGTGTAGCATCAGCTGCCAATCCAGGCAACAAATTTCGGTTCCAAAAATGTTTCCCTGATGTTCCCATTAAATAATTTTAGTTATTTTGAAAGATCTAGAAGCAGTCCAAATGTCCAATTCAATAAACGGTGCATTAACCTTACTGCAATGTTATTCAACCATTTTTTATTCTGTAATGTTTTTAAAACATGCTACTAATTGCTTAGGAATAAACCCTCTGATATGTGATGTATAACAAAAAAATGTTCATAACATTAAAAAATGCAAGAACTTTTTTTTGGATAATTCTGAGAGAACTTTTAGAGAATGCCAGCCAACGTTCTGAGAACGTTCAGCATTAGCTGGGCATTCAGCATCGAGGAAGCAACTGGCATAGTTGTTTCCTGTCTCATTCATGTGGTGCTTTGCTGCTCCAAACCGTGGTCTTCACAGCCAGGTTTCAGGCTTGTGTGGGCAGACTGGCCTTTTCTCCACACTCACATTCAGTGAAGAGCACTAATGAGAGATGCTGATCAAAGAGCTATGGTTCCCCTGGTCCACCTCTTCTTCTCTCTCTCTCTTTAACTCCCTTTCTTTTTTTCTCTAGCCCTTTCTGTATGATCTAGCAGACTTCTAAGGGCACAAGCTTGCTTAAAGCACCAGGCAAGTATAAAAGCCATTAATAAACCACTGCGGACACGGCTGAGCATTTTAATCATGTCTCTCTCTCTTTCTGTTCCAGCTCTTTCACCTGCATGCTAGTTATTGTGCTGGTCAGACAGACTCTCAAGCCGTGGGGAGCACTAAAAACAATAATGTGTGGGGGGGGGGGGGAGTGGTGGAGTATGGTTTATGCTGGGACTTATCAAGTGGACATCTGTGTTAAAAACAGAGCTGTTGTGCTAGCCACCGAATTTGTTTAACTGGGCCGTGGAGCATTTCCAAACGAATGCGGATTCCCAGTCATGGGAGAATCTGGTGGCCAAATGTGCTCACACCTGTTCTCCGCTCTCAATATCACATTTCTGGATTTGATTCAACAGAGTTTATTGGAAATCACAGATATAATTGGGCACAAAAGAGCTTTAATGAAGGCATGACATGAGAGCACACACAATATCCAAATTAAAACATTTAAAAAGGTTGCTCTTTCGAACTCCAGCTCATGAGGCGAAGTAATCCCCAGCTGAAGTGTCAATTTTGCCTCGTAATTTTAGCCTAAAACGTCTTAGGGGAAATAAACATACCACAGAAGCAAGTAAGACTAAATTGTTTGCACACAATGAGGGTTTAATGTGGATTTAAGAGCAATAATGTGAACAGCACAGGCCAAATATTGAAAGAATTGAATGTTCACATTTTTGTGCTCATATCTCCCCTACGAAAATTAAACATGTTTTTACTACAGTAAAATGATAGGAACCAGGTTTTTCTACAAATACCAGGTTCAAACCATGTTTGCTTGGTTAACTTGTGGTTGCCATGGTTTATCTATAGTAACATCAATGTTTTATTGTGTAAACTGTAAAACCGTGGATAATTTTCAGAGAGGACAAATTTGAGCACGGCGTCTAACAAAATGAAACAGAATTTATGATTGTAGATTTGCAAGATGCAAGCAGATGCAAGCGCAGGTCTCCCTTTGCACTCCATTTATTCTCACGGGGCCCAGGAGATACAAGTGAGACATTACAGAGATCTACAGCGTGGCTTCTCTTTGTAAGTAAAAATCCTATGCATGAATCCACGGGAAAAATAGACTGTTTAACAGCACATATCTGTCAAAGGACTTTTTTAAAAGTGTATTATATAAAGAGCGATGTCTCTGAGGTCAGAGAATGTGCGATCACACAGGGTTTTCATCAGCAGAGCCACCCTTTCTCCCATGTGTTGCGTTCAGAGGCGGATGAGACTGCTTCAGCGCAGCGTTTAGTGAGCCGAGGGCTGTGGAGAGCAGACCCTTTATTCAGAGCTGTCTGCCTGAAATGGTGGGACATTAGCTCACATGAAGAGCCTTTGTGTTTTTGAAGGACACTGTCATTATACACCTACAGCATTCCGACCTCTCACTCACTCATACTCGACAGAGAGAGAGAGGGAGAGAGAAAGAGAGAGAAAGAGGACAGAGGGTTGGAAAAAGACAGTGAGAAAAAGAGAAAGAAGCGTTTGGCAGACACAGACAAGTGGTGCTCATCTCTTTCATGGGTTTGGCGGTACAGTCGAGAGGAGGGACAAACCCAGAGCCTTTCTCCCGGCAAAGAAGAGAGCAGACTGAGGGGATTGTTCCTTTGCAGTTCTCATGAGCAGTACAGAGCTGAGGACCAGTCAACAGCATCTATACACACACTACAGATCTCACTATAGATAAAAATAGATTACAGAGCTGCATTCTGCCTTTATATATGTATATATACAGTATATATATATATATATATATACACATACACACACACACACACACACACATGTATATATAAATATATGTGAATATATATGTGTGTGTCTGATATCTATCTATCATTTAATTTTTGCAGTAAAAACAGTGGGATTGGCGGTAGCATATAGTCTGTTTTATATCAACCATCCCATGTAATTTCCACATACATTTACAGTGTTAAGCTCTTCACATCCATCAGGAACAGCAGCTGATCAGCCGTGTGGGTCGCTCAACGCCAGCGGTGACCTTCGCTGTATCAGGAACCTCTGGGGAACATCAGGATCAATCTCTGCAGGACAGGAGATGAAGGTACGTCTCCCGGCCGCCCGGTTGCTTTCCGCCCTCGATCTTATCACACCCTGCTCCCGCTTCCTTCAGCTTGCCCCTCAGATCTGGAGTTAATCCCAATCCTTGTTTTCCCTCCTGGAAAATAAATCTCACTTTTTGGGTGACGTTGTTCTGTGCTGCTGGGAAAAAAACTTCCCCTCGGGGACTTCCTGGTTTACGGTTGCCATTTGGCAACGCAGAGACAACACATCCATCTCTCGCGTGTGGATTATTTACAAAGGCCCCAATCAGCGCCGAATGTGGAATGTTGAACGGGAAAATACGCTCTTTTTCCGTCCTCTTCCACAGCCTCTCTTCACTCCATGTGGCTTCATTAAGCCGGTCGCTGTGCATTTGCACTCGTGTTTTGAAGTGCCGCTCTCCTGTGTGAGTGGAACTGGCGGCACATAAAGCATTAACTGCACCTGTGAGGGGCAGGGCATTGTGATAAAGCACTATAATCTTCACAAGGACAGCACTGATATTTGGGGCACATAAGCATAATAATAGGATGCATAAATGTCATAAGGTGACCTCTCCAAACCGAAGGCTGAATATCCTTCTGGAAGTGTCACACTGTCCCGGTGCTCCAACTGGCTGCTCAGTGGTTTTCTGTCTGTCATTTTCATGTGATAAAGGAACAGACTTCAGATAAACACTCGCTCACACTCTGCCAGTGGAACCTGAATAAATGAGAGAGGAAGAAAGAGAACTAAAGAAGAATTATTTACTCATCCGTTACAAAGCCACACACCAGGGCCATTAACGGCCAACGCCATTGGTCCTCATGTGTCACATGACGTCATGGTATATTTTATCAGAGCTGGAGAGTTCCCAGCCAATCAAAAATGTTCTTGCAGTAAATGTTAGTAGAACGTTTTTTATTATACATTCTATATTGAATATAATATTGCAACATTATATATCATTGCATTCTGTAACGTTTTAAAAACATTACAGAATAAAAGGTTTGAACAACATTATTATAATCAAATAAATGGATGTTTTAAACATTCAAAATATAATGTTTTAAATGTTACCTCATGTAAACATTAGGGAAACGTTCTTACAACCTTTTGATAATTCATAAAAAAGTAAAAAAAATGTAAAAATGTAAATTCAGAAAAAATGTAAATAAAACTACAGTACAGTACAGTACAGTCTAAACCATTGTTCATCACTTCAGAACATTTTAAGCCTGACAGATGTAAATATGAACTGTGGTTGTCTAGAAAAATTAATCAAAATGACTTTATGTTCCACAGAAATCAGCTCACAGATATAAAACAACATGAGTGACCGTGACAGGAATCTTATTTTGGGATCTGTCCCTTCAAAGCCGTGAAAGATGGACATGGAAAACCAGAGCCTGGTTATTGGGATCAGATGAGAGAAAAAGAGAGAG
Organism: Yasuhikotakia modesta; assembly: GCA_036877545.1. Lineage (NCBI taxonomy): Eukaryota > Metazoa > Chordata > Actinopteri > Cypriniformes > Botiidae > Yasuhikotakia > Yasuhikotakia modesta. The sequence goes on along the minus strand of JBAJNP010001368.1, from coordinate 18,218 downwards.
AAATTTATCCTCTGCGTTCAAGGGAGTTTTCAGGCAGGGTCTCAAGCACTAACGCCCCCCGCCATTAATCTAAATTACATGAGCTCACCGGTCTTCACTGAGGAGAGATAACATCACTGCTAACCTGTTCTGCTCACACTGGAAGATCAGCTGAACGCTTCTTCTCCAGCTCTCCACCGCAGCAGAACTCAGCAGAGACACCCAAGGTCAGTCTGAGAAACACAGAACCAGAGAGAGAACATTGTTTTATGCGACAAATCATCATGATATCCTTGGCTAAGTCAGCTAACTGATAACAGAACGATTCACTTTGAAGTCTACAGAGGATTACAACACAAATGAGACATACGGGACTTCAAATAAAAGTGCAATAGCGCTGCAATATCACTGAAAGAGAAAAAAACTCTCATCTTTGAGGGAGAAATCTCATAAGCGATTCCAATGCCATAAATATTTGGTTTAGCACCACGAAAACCATCTGCAGAGATTTTTCAATAATTAGAGGCCTGAAACTCATTCTCATTTGTTTCCATAATTTCGTAAAACTTTTCAGACGTTGGAGGCATTAAAAATTTAACCCCAGCGTGGGGTTATTGTCAAAGCTATCTCTGACTCAGTGGAATACGCAGTTATTAATTCACTCACCGTATCAGTTTCAGGCCTTAAAAATGGATATGAGGTTGGCCTCCTTGATTTGGATTAGATAATGATCTCGCCCTCGGCCTCTGGAGATCGTCACAATAGAAGAGGATTATGCTTCGTATTCCCGGGTCCGGCTGTACCGGATTGGATTCCCTCTCGGCATGTGCTGCTCATGGAAATATGGATGACTGCATCCTCTAAGGTCTGATTGGCCAATTTGTTTTTTCTCTTTTTTCATGAAATGGCTGCTCTACTCTTTGAAAAGGATACGAGCCGCAACTGAGCATCTGTGTCTGAGCAAGTGCATTATGTATTATGAATAGATGTCTATGTCTACCCAGCTACAACAGTTTTACGTTGTAAGAACGTTCCTTTACTGTTTAAATTGTAACAAAAAATTTAAAATGATATTTTGAAAGTCCATTTTTAAAATTGTGAAATATTAACATTAGTGCTTGTTTATAAGAGTTTTTCAAACTTTTTAAAATCTGTAACGTTTTTAAACCGTTACACCAACAACTTAATAATAACGTTTTGAATATAATATATAATAAACAATGTACATTATACATTAGCCAACGTTACATGAACGTTCCCTGTTGGCTGGTTTGTTTAGTTTGACGGATCTTGTATAACCGCACTAACATGCGGCCACATCGCCCCAGGTGTGCGTGTGCAGATCCCTGCGGTTCACATTTAATAGGATTATTTGTGTGGTAATGACCCCTTGACTGCTGATTTATTTTGGTGGCCCTCTCGTGACCCACGCGCTCCTTCTCCTCAACAGCTGTGTGGCCAATGGCTTCCAGATTTTCATAATTTTCGCAGACCTGCCCGATGACAGATGAACTTTTAATGTCTGTGGGACTTGACGTCGCAATCACTCACCAGTATTGTTTTTGTCGGTAACCTCTGTGTCCAGCCGTCAATGTTTTTTCTCTCACTCTCTTCTTTCAGTAGTAAAGCATCCACATGTGTTCGGTTTTTTACAGCACTACAAACCTGCACAGAATGAATGTTGACATAACAGATTTGCCAGGTTTTATTAAAAATGTTTCAAACATCCAAATTTTAATCCAACATCCAAATCCAAACTGTATTGACACTACTGCTTGAACATAAGAGCGTTATTCATACTTTTGAAACTTCTGTAACGTTTGTAAAATGTTTCACTAGCACAAGTTGTTCACATGCTTCTTTAATGTAAGTGATTGTCAACAGATTTGCGTTGGTTTGCAGAGGCACACCAAAATAATGAAAATGTGTAAATTTAACTTTATTACCTTAATTTGTCTCTCTTCATTTCTTCATCATCTGGTTCTGTAAAAGACAAATGTTTCACAACAAAAAATTAAGAACCAAAAACAGACATTATATATATGCATTATATACGTGTATCTATGTGTGTATGTACATCGTCTATGTATGTTTATATAAAACTAATCAAACACAATAAATTCTGTCTTTTTAAACTGATTTTAAAATATTTCAGTCGCAGCCCCATGTAGCTCAACCACTGAGATAATGGATGTTTCCAGCACACATTAACCAGACTTTAGCAAACAGACGTCACGTGAGCCTTGTGCAAACTAAACCACACCATTAAACCAGCATCAGACACATTCTGCCTTTGAAAATCAACACGGCCTTCTGAACACGCTCTGTATTTTAATACACAGCAACGTCATGGCTGAAAACCACACTGTCAGCGGCCGTGGTAGCCGCGGAGCCAGAGGATCACAGCGCCGGGCCGATATCAGGGACTGGCGCGATGACGACTCCGTCTGCAAGGTCACTGGTGCGTGGAGAGCTGAGGAGAGAGTGAAAATCTGGCACCGTGAACTGAGTAAACATTATCTACACACATCAGTGGCAATCTAACATACCACGCAGCCCTCCCTCCAAAACACAGACAGACAGGCCGTCTGCGACATCTACGTAAGATAAACGACAAGACCATGAAGGAATGGCAGATGAACACATCATCTTTTCATCCATGAGAGTCTGTCATTTTCCCTTTTCAACCCAAAATGCACAAGGCATGCCTAGAATACAGAGTCTCACACACACACACACACATTTGTGATGGAATACACACACACTTAGACGTGTGTTTGCATGATTGCTTCTGGCGATTGGTTTTATAGCTAATTGCTCATTTAAGTAATGTTACATTTACTATCTCACTTCGTTTAGCTTTTTCTCTCCATCATCACGACGCGCAGCGGGTGGGATGTTACGCCCCCTTTCAATATAGACACACAAGCCATTCGCCGCTGGCAGAGTTCCACATCAGCGCAAAACAAGATGGTTTGATGTTTATTAGCATAAAGTATAAAGTATGTTTTTCTGTCTATAACATAACTGATGTATGATGGCCATTTAATATCTAATAATATATTACATTAGGTCATCATTTAATTACACGTATATACGTTTACTCCTGTTCTTACTAACTCTGACTTTATTTCACCTGTGAAACGGCAAAAAAGAGAGTTAGCAAATATCTGAACCTTTTTTTTTAAAATGAAAATGAATGGGGGTCGATATCTGTAAAGCTTATTCCAAACACTGGATTCTGAGTTACAAGTGAAACAAAACTGAAATCTGAGAATAAAAAAAATCTTAGTCTTAGCTATTTACTTTCATTTTATGAAAAAAAATCTGTGTGTATGTTCTGCTATAAACAACTTATTTCGCGTTCTAAAAAAAAAATCACAAGAGTGTGTAAATTAAATTAAAGAATTTTCATGTTTGCAAAAAACTATTCCTTTGTAAGATAGAAAAAGTGTATTTAAAAAGTTACAGTCACACATCATGTCACATGGAGTTAATTATTACTGTATACTGCGTTAACACGCCACGCTACACATGCGTGCAGACAAACCAAAGTGAGTGTGAAACTCGCCCTTGTCAGACAGATTGGGGGTGTTAATGATGCGTGGGACTCATAATTACCCACTTCCTCTCACATACACACCCCAGACCCCCCCACTCATCCCCAGCATTAGTCCCCTCCGTCTTCCCCTGGCAGGTCTGCACCGGCTTCAACAGATGCTTAGTGGCACAGGAAGCTTCCTAACTACTGATGATTGCACGTCCTCCAGGGATCTGAAAGCGAGGCAGAACACAGGAGCCAGCAAGCCGACAGGAACCGTTCCACAATGTCCCCACAGCGGGCACATCCACCGTGCTTTTGGCACGTGCGCCGGGCTGGCACAGAACGGTCCCATGGTTGGGTGAGGCTGGTGCGGTTTAGCCGCACCTGTTGGGGAATAGAACGCAGCTCTGCAGCGCGATTAAACGCCGCAGTCTGGAACTGCGTTCCCGGGGACGACTGGAGAATGTTTGTTGTGGGCCATGTGCTACGTTCAGCTGTGGGAATCGAAAGCTGCGCGTCTCTGCACGGGGGTTTTATACGTTTAAAGACTATTGCTGTGTTAAATACCAGCGCGCTTTCCCCCCAGTGGGAGGATTAGGGTGTTTTGCATCTTGCAAGCTGCTGCCCTCCCAGCAAGCAGAAATTACAGCATGGTGGTTTTTTACAAGTTCTCACTTTTGGCTCATTCAGAAGCAAATCCCACCTCATCACCCTCACTAATTCACTAACCAGCTTAAGAGTCTCACCATTTGATAAAACAGAGAAATGCTGCATATTCTGACACCTATCAGTCTGGAGGCATAACCACAGATTTACAGTCACCAATATCCCCCCCAAAAAAAGTGCTAAATAATGCCTTTCACTGGTCATGTGATCTCAACAAGCTCAGCTAGAAGGGAACATTCTCAGAATGTAGGGCAACGTTCTCTAAACATTGTTTAAAAAAAACATTTTTGTATATCAGGTCAAAAACGTTTTTCTAAAGTTTATGTAAAAAAATGTTTAATAAAAAAATGTTAAATAGCATTTTTTAAACCAAGCAATAACATTAATAAAATGTCTAAAAAAAACACATTTTTAACAGCCCATAACATTTTTAACAACAACTTAATGGAAACATTAGAAAAACATTCATACAACCTAAAACTAGCTGGGTGAGGGATTATCACTTATAATATCTCTAAAATAAAGGTATATGAAGATCAGAGGCTATAATAGTTCATAAAATCTTTAAAGTCGTCTGTACAACTTGTGTGCCATATTTCAGATCTTCTGAACCATATGATGGCTTTGGGGAACAATGTGAGGAACAGATGGAAATTTAAATTTATTCACCGAAAATCTTGCTTGAAATCTGTGCTCACCATTCACTTCCATGGCATGGAAAAAATCAGATTGGACATTCCGGTATGAATAACTCATTTCTGCCTTCCCTGGAAGACAGACAATCATCTGGATTTCCAAAGACATTTGAGTGCATAAATTATGTCAGAATTTTCCCTTTGTTTCAGAGAAATATACATAAACTCTATTTACTCTCCGAACAGGCAGATCTTTGCGCATACATTCAGAGGCTAGAGTTTAATAGAGCAAACAGATTAATAAATTATGCAAGTTATGTTTAGCATTTTGTCTGTCTGGAATAAGCCTCTTGTATCCCATCTGCATGCCTGGGTTTTAGAACCCAATCTGGACAAATATGCTTTGTAATCTTCATGAACAAATGCCAGTCAGACAGAACTACCCCAGCTAGGATGTTGTGTTGCTGCATGCGTGGTGTAGACAATGTGTGGGGCATAATGGCTCGTATCTGTGATCTCTGTGCTATCAGACGTAATCGCATGCATGTCTGTCATTTGCTGTTGCTAAATGCAGTAACCTTGCCACACTCTACTGCCCATCTTTCAAAACACACATTTCTAGCCACATTCCCACCCCAAGCTCTTTGGGAATCAAATACAGGGATACCGGGAGAAGCCGGAGATAACTAGCAGACACTTTAACTGTTGAGCTGGTTCTGGAAAACAGAAACATTACCCATCGGGTTCTTTGAAGGCTGATCCGACTGCATAAGGAATCCATGAAGTTTTCAAACAGTGTCATGCGATTGTCGGGTCAAACCTCAATGTCACACTGAGCCAGACTTCCACCCGTTGACCTATAATGAAGAGTCAAACGAAAACAAGAAGCTGTTTAAGAGACGCATTTATCCAGAGTAACATATAGCTGCTATGGTTACTGCAGGGAGCAGTGCTCCGCTTTCACACGGATTTCAATACATTTTAAAATAAACTAGCTACTAACAACAAGCATGTATGTCACCTAAACGTTAATCCAAAACTATGCACTGTATGTAAATGATTTTTCATATCAAGTGGTACAAATGTGACTCTTAAACACGTTCACATTTAGTTACATTTTCATTGGTTCTACTATAACAGAGACTGTAACAGAGGTATTCTAGCTAACAAGTTTAGCTTGTAGAAATGTTTTTTTAAAAGTTAGGTATATAGTATAGTTATAGTATATAGTATATATATATATATAGTTTTTGAAACCTTCCACTAATAAAGTTTTTGAAACATATATCATGTTAAAAAACATTCCACTAATATTACAGCAAAAATGTTCATAATAACTAAGAGAACGTTTAGAAAATGTTACCAGTGTTTTGAGAATGTTCCCTGTTAGCTGGGTATTGCCTACAAAGAAATAAACAGGGAGTTTCCAATATGGCTGTCATGTTGGTGTTACCTCACGCACTAAAATTCATCTGCAGCTTTACTGCCAACCTACGACTTCAGTACCATGACAGAGAGGGACACACTATCATTTTACACATTTCAGTCTCTTTCAGGATAATTTAGATAGTTTAGATAATTTATCTAGATAAATAATTTAGATCATTTAGAATTAGAACTTAGATTGAGATAAACTCGCTTTAAAGACAGCAAGGGTAATAAAGTTGCCCCACATCCTTTAGAAAGAACTCAGAAAGAAAAAGTTCAACACAAAGGCGCTTAAAAATGAATTCCATGCACACACAGAGTTGACCAACTTCAGAGAGGTCAGAGAGATTGTCAGTTTCAGGTCAGCTAAGTTCAAATGGCCTCTTCTAAGTATAAAATAAAACAAACTTTGTCCTTGGGCAGCAAAAGTAGGCGGTGAGCAGAGAGAGAGAGAGAGAGAGAGAGAGAGAGAGAGTCGGGTAGAACAGTAATGGTGTGGCTTTGACTAACAGCCTCACTCTGTTTTCAATTTGTCCTGTCAGTTTTTGTGGAGCGGTGGGTGATGGAAGTTTAAGATGGTGATGGGGGGGTTCGGGGGTCTAACTCAACACGACTGTTCTCGCTGATCACATTAGGTCTTGCTCAGCCGCTGGCAGCTTTCAGTAGGACGTCCCATTCAAAAATATTGATTCTCTATGGAGAGGCATGATCCAAAATATTGTTGCAGTCCGAAGTTGTGAGGAAACCTTATACCCATTTCTTCAACAGTAAGAGAAAATAAACTACAGAGAACCACATGACAAATCTCAACAACAAAACCCTGCCGTGACACCACATATCTACCTTTTATCTTCGGTGAACAGGAACGTTTTGTCCAAAGAGCTTGACCCAGATAAAGCAGCTACATTTAAATATAAACAAAAACTACAAGCAGGACATAACAGCCTACAGTACCAGTCACAGATCTGGACACACTTATTGTGTAATTGGACACAAATGGGAATAATGATTTTAACCAATCAAAACTCTTAATTTGCTTTATGCCTCAGACCTGCATATTTAAAGTCACTTTGTATGATTATAAACAGTTTTCACAAATATTCATATTTAAAAAATATATAAAAATATCATTAATAAAAAATCTTAACATCTTAGTTTCAACAGACAGCTTTTATTTGTCTACAAAACTAGCATTTAAAGGTTGAAAAGGCTAATTTAGAGGCCAGCAATAGCAAGCTAGCTTAAAAAAATAAGATCCCGCCCACCTTTCCGAAGCCACGCCTCCTCCAAAACCATAGCTTGACAGGAAAGTAGGGTGTCGGTCCGAACGCAACAACTGGATAAACATCAAAATGTCCTGTCCTGTCCTTCAACAGAAGAAATAAAAATATATGTTTACCACTTGAACAGAATAACTACAGGCATGCAATTATAGCTTGTATTTAAAGCTTGAATAGCTTGAATTACTTTCCGGTGTGTTGAACGCAGTCCTGCAGCATGTGTAAGCCATCTTGTCCCCAATTCACCAGCCATAAGGTGCATTCCTGAGGAAACAGCAGACATGCTCATTTGACCTTAGGTCTCACCTGGTTGCCAGGCAACAGTGAGGTCTGTCTGTCCCCCTGCAGTGTCTGAATCACTGAGTCATAATCACAGTCGCACCAGGGTCAGACTGTCATCACACACATGCACAGAGATGGAGAGACACAGAGACGGAGAGACACAGAGACGGAGAGACAGAGACACAGAGACGGAGAGACACAGAGACGGAGAGACAGAGACACAGAGACGGAGAGACACAGAGACGGAGAGACAGAGAGACGGAGAGACACAGAGACACAGAGACGGAGAGACAGAGAGACAGAGAGACAGAGAGACACAGAGACGGAGAGACACAGAGACGGAGAGACACAGAGACACAGAGACGGAGAGACAGAGAGACAGAGAGACACAGAGACGGAGAGACACAGAGACGGAGAGACAGAGAGACGGAGAGACACAGAGACGGAGAGACACAGAGACGGAGAGACAGAGAGACACAGAGACGGAGAGACACAGGGACGGAGAGACAGAGAGACACAGAGACGGAGAGACAGAGACACAGAGACAGACGGAGAGACACAGGGACGGAGACACAGAGATGGAGAGACGGAGAGACACAGGGACGGAAAGAGAGAGAGAGAGAGAGATGATGGCTGGAAATGTTTTGATATTCTAACAGTCGTCATAATAACAGCACAGAATTAGCTGACAAGATAACAGATCTGTCTTTGAGTTTAATGTTAACGCATGAGTATAATGGTTTCCTGATAACATCTTCAGTATTAATTAACCGTCTTTGATACGGTTCCTGTAGCTTTAGTTGGACGACACTGTTAACAGTGCAAAGCTTCTGTGTTTGATTCCCACTGTAAAACTAAAACATACTGTCAGCTGAGCTGCTCTGGCTAAAAGCATCTGCCAAATGCATACATTAAAATTTCACCTAAAGTTCAACAAAAACCGCCAGTAATGATGCAGAAACTAAATGAGCTTTTCTATAGAAAAAAAACAAATAAAACTCCAATAAATTAAGTGAAAGCAGAAAATTAATAAACCTCAGTCTTTAAAAGGTCTTAACTAGCTAACAATTATGAGCTTTCATAACATTTCCATAATGTTTCCATAACATTCCCATAACAAACATTTTAAAATGTTATTTTTAAAGTTTTAGGAATGATCAAAACATCCAGTTTCTAAATGTCATATTAACATTATTGCTGTTTTAAGAACATTAAAACAAATTTCGTAACATTTTAAAAATGTTTTACTAACTAAAGAATAACTTTCACATGATATATAGATAGAAAATAGTTACAAAATGTTCTTAATGTTTTTGATAACTTTGAGAGAACCTTAAAAAAACGTTTTGTGTTAGCCGGCTAAGCCTTTTCCAGGCATTAAAACCCCAAACACCAAACTGTATCGTGTCTGCTAGCCTGTTTGTTCGGTCACCACACTTGGTTCCAGTCCAACGACAGATGGCAGGAAGTCACTGCACTTTCTGTTTTCAGGCTGAGCGTGTGCCCGGCCCGGATGTGTTTATCAGAACACTGGGTCTGCCTGTGTGAGTCTGGGTCTCCAGGTCTACTGTGGCATTTTCTCCCCACTGCTTTTACTGCCTGTTTTAAACTCAACCGTTTAGGAATGACACACGTGAGCAAAGAGCGCAGGAGAAGGTTAAAGAGCAAAGAGCTTAATTTTCTTGGCTGGCTGAGGAAACTTGATAGCGGACACTGAAGAGGTCCGTGTGGAGGAGACCGGCGCTGGGCTTTGATGTGTCTCCAACAAGCGTTGCTTTCCCATTTAGATGTTATCTATTTATAGCCGAAATGGATTTAAATATTGATAATCAGATTTCTGGGTAATTGTAGCAGAGATATGCTCGCTGCGTCCGCGTTGCGACCGGACCCCGCAGCAGGACAGTCGGGGGTAGACAACACTAATTCCAGATAACATTTGATAAACTAATCCAAATGAAATATGTCAGACACCAGCAGTCACCCACCTGTTTCGGACCCCTATTTTAATAACCTCGTGTACACCATGAGATGATATAGAGACTGATAATAAGATTAAATACCCAGCAGGGTCACTGTGGGGACAGAGGTGAAGGGTGACTCTGTGTAAATAGAATTTGTAAAGGTGGACCGGTTGTTTTATAAAGCACTGGATCAGTGGTTCCCCATTGACAAAAACAATAGTGCACATATCCAGCTTTTGATTTTTCTGTTTGTGCTGATTTAGTAAGAAATATGATGTGAGGCACACACTATTGTACACATTTTAAATGCTACATGATTAATGCTGCAATCTGTAACATTTTTGGTATAAAGTTAAAAATGAGTGTTCAACACAATCCCTTTACTGTACCTCGATCCACAGTGGTAAGTTTATAATGATTTATAATTTGGTGGGTTGGATTTCACAGGAAATGTCCGTCTGTAAACAGAGAGAAGATCAGATTATTCCATCACATGTTTGGATACTTTAGATGGAAGCAGCGTTAATAGTTTGTTCTTACAGCAGTTGTTTACAGTTTAAACACATCATTCAGAATAAGATAATTCTGCATGTACCCTGCAATTGTATGTTTTGATCAGAGATGGCGGCAGAGAGACAAAAGTTACAGACTGCAGCCTTAAAATACACTTTATTTTAAACACATTTTAGGACATTTTGGGCCCCCAAAGACGTTCACAGACGATACTAACTGGACCGGCTATTAGTGGTTTTAATAAAGACACAGTCTGGCTGATCAAAGGTTTTGTTTGTTTAAAGATATTTATCGATCATGTTGTTTTGCAGGTGTTGTTGACCCCCCAAAATGTGTCTGAACGCTTCAGTGAGTTTGTCATGTGACGCCTGTTTACACACGTGGGACATTGGTGGCGGGTCCGCAAACATTTGGTTTGAGCAAATATAAACAAGTTCTTTTCACGTGTCCTTTGAGTTAGAGAACAAAAGTGAAAAGACAGCAAAGACGGGATGATCAAAGCCAGAAGATGCTTTTGAACTGCAACTGGAGGGAGAAAAACGTCCATCTTCCTCGCGTAGGTGGACGTTGCGAAAAAAATTCCCAGCATGCACTGTGCTATTTCCCAACACTCTCCCCCTAAACAACCACAGTGGGATTCGATGAGGGTATGACGCTATTTGTATCTGAATATAAACCTGCATTTTACTGTCAGGATTTATCCTCGTCTGAGGCACTTGGTTTTGTGAGACGTCAAAATGACTCAAATTGACAGCGTCTTGCAAGCCAGATCAGCAGGTGCCACGATTCCAAACCCGGTTAACCAAATCATTTCTGAAAGCTGGCAGTGGATTCTTTTACCCTAATAAACCCATTCCTGATTGACACGGTATCAGCTGCACTAAAGTCAGTTTCTTAGCACTCCCACGAGAACAGTTTCCCTCATAAAACACAGCGTCTTCATTCCAAAGGAGTCGTTAAAAGATTCATAAACATACAAAACAAGCCATAATTAAAGACAGAGCATTTTCTTATTTTCATTTCTAATACGATTTCAGCGATTAGGAGACGGCGGGTCACTTGCGGGTTTGGCGGGAAGTGAGGCCGGCGTGATTTCGTTCGTACGCTGCTCAAATCCAGCGATGGCTTGCATTCCTGGCGGCCTGCCTGTAATAACAAGTCAGCATTTTAAGCAAACCCTAAAACCACATCTCATTTAGGTTTATGACCCAATATAGGAAAACTTGGTCGTCACCCAAAATGTAATTCCTGGTTTCCGTCAAGGCGATAAGAAAGAAAGGGGAAATACCTGCTGTGGGTCTGAACACCATATGACAAGCTGAACATTGTTCTGAAGTCTCGGTTGATGACTGATCCTGGTTGCCTTTGGGTTTTGAAGGACAAGCGATCAATCTGCCAATGCAGGTGACAGTGGATTTATTTATATTATAAGAATGACTTTATTTGAATATAAACTGAACTGTCTGAACTGTGGCTTACCTTGTTTCTTTTCTGGGTTTGCATCCGTGTTTAATCAATTTCCAATGATAGAGTGTTGAAATGAGAAACGAGACACATTCATGATAGAAAAAAACACCCAGAAGATTGTGTTTATACGCAGTTCCAGGACCTTCTGTGCTGCTCAATCAAAAGCCTGCAGAAATTCAGAACACAGTCATCTTTGTAATCCATTCTGCTCATGAGTAACGCCTGGAGGAACGGCCGTGTTGGTGTAAAGAGAAAAGTTAAGGGTGCTTTGGAAGGGAAATCAATTTTTTTTTAATAGTGAAGAGAAAATGTTGTGACAAGCTGACTGTGTTTATCCAACGTTCAAATGCTCCGCGCTGCCATGTTTTCCATCCAGTTGACCCTTGAACTTTTAATTAGGGATCTTTAAGAGGGAGGCATGTCTGGACCATACAGCAAGACAGGTGCTGACAGACTCAGGACGGGGTGTATCGTTCCATTAACTAACAGCAAGACACAAAGGGGTGGGGCTAAATGCCCCGTGTGGCCAATCACGTTGCTCCATTGCTCCTGTATGAAAAAAGCCTTAAACAGTACAGTCACGCTTTTAAAATGCAAAATCTGTACGTTTTCTCTATTCATTGCCATAAAATTGTAGGTTACCTTACATATGTTTCCTTCCATGTTGAAATCAAACTGAAAAGTTACAGATGCAGTTTTAAAATGTCAAGAGTTTCAAAATAAATCATGTGACCTTTTTAAACAAATCATGTAAGAGCTTTTCTCATAACTAACTTTTCTAAACTATTACTTTAACTAATTAACATTTAACCAACTGATGCCAAGGTCATATATAAACATCTCAGCCGGGTGGCCGGTGATGAGCAGTTCATTAAACGAACTATAGACATGTTAACATTTAACAACCAATATATTTAAAAAAGTGTCCAAATATTTCTTGTTTCATCATTCAACATAACAAATGTCTTTGGTTGAAAATTGTGCGTATGCTACAAATAAAGTTACACTTGGTTTGATGCTTCAAATGGGAAGAGATTTTTTATATATTTAGCAGTGCAGCTGAAATACTTGTGTGTTTCAGACACTTTTTGGGGCCGTTGTCTCTGTACACTGAGTCATTCACTGTGTGCAAACTTCATAATGTGCTGAAATTCCCCCTCTGGTAAACATACTGAAGCACACTTATGCAGACATGCTCTCTCTCCCTCTGTAAGGAAAACACACACACACACACACACACACACACAGGTTAAGTTTATCAGTATGATTGATGCCTGCTTTCTGCCTGTCGTTCCTCAGCTAGCATTCAGGGTTTACAGCGCACACATACACAGAGTCTGAACTTTGAAAGGCAGTGTTTTATAAATCAAACATTACTCAGGGAGGAGGGGAACGTCTCACTTCAAATTTCACCCACAACTTCTCCAAAGTTTCTGCGTTGACGTCTTTCTTGTTCTCTCTAAACTTCAAGTCTCATTTCGCGTGTGTCCTTTGAGCCTCCGTCGTTTCATTTACATCTGCCAGTGGCGGAACAAACAAAAGAAAAGATTTCAGATTCAAATCTACCCACGATGCCCCACCCAGCAGCAAGGTTTCATTGATTCTTGTTACACGTCAAAGTTTCTCAACCAGAGACCACATTTCTCTCTCACACACGCTGCCAATTCCAACTCTTCCCCAGCTAACAACTTTAGGTTGCAAGAACGTTTCCTTTACATTTCCACAATCATTAAAAATGTTACATATTATAGCTTTTAAAAATGTATTTCAAACATGAATTCTGTTACATTTTTAAACATCCCACTAACTACAGAATAACATTTATGACACATATGATATGTAACATTAAAGACAGTCTGCAAGAATGTTTTTATAACATGGAGAAAACGTTAGCCAGGCCCTTGTTCCTCATTTCCTCATGTTTATTTGCAAACACACACGCAGCGTCATAAATCCTCTCCCCGCGAGATACATTCTCATTACGGCGCGGCGGCAGTAAATGGCTGACAGCTCAGTCTCAGCACCTGTTAGTCCTGTACTGTTTGCACTCATTGACTCATCTGTAAACTGCTTCCATCTCTATCATTGCCAGCCAAACCCAGCGCTTCAGACGACTCTTCACTGGCCCGGATTCTCTATCTATAAAAGTTTCATATTTCCTACAGGCAGTCAATTATTGCGCTGGTGTATTCAGTTGCAATAAAAACATCAGTAATCGCTCTGTCTCACTTCTCCCCACAGGTTCGAAGTTCTCCTCAGAACCGTTGGGTATTCAGTGACAATTGGGCCATTTTTTTCTGCTTTCTGTCTTCAGAACCCCCCAGCCCACCCCACCCACTCGTTTTTGATGTACTTGATCTTTTGAAAATATTGTTGAAGCTCATATGGCAGCAGTTGTGTGTGTAATTGTCAGCTCAGCCATTATAACTATATAATTGATTTCTCTGTTTCTGTTTAGTCAGCTTTGACCTTTTAGCCGGTTTTTGTTGCAGTTATGCGGATTAAAACGTGGAAATTTTCGTATTATTTTTAACTGTTTTGTTTCCCTGCACCCTCTCTCGAATTCTCTCATACGGCTCCCCTTTCCCACTTTTTACCACAGCGTTTCCCGTTTTCTCCTGTCAGGACTTACTATAATTTACACAAGTTGGCATACGCAGATATGGTGAAGGTGGCGGTCGAGATTCATAAGAGTTTTAGGGCGACATGCATCACGGACTGTATTCTCAGCGCTCCCCCGGCTAACAGTCGTTTGGCTGGCGTTCCCTTTTTCCCTCCCATCTTAGGTGGTGGTTAAATATATCGCAAATCCATCTTAATACAGTGGGAATAAAAGAACTGTAACGACACACTGTAAAGTAATACATTTCAAGCTAGGGGTAACTCCCTAGACCTTGTGTGTGTGAGTGTGTGTGTGAGTGACTACAGCAGCTGTTTAAAGCATAAGAAAGCATTAACAGGTTTCCGCGAGTTGTGCTAATGTCTGTGAATCCTGGGGTGGGATTTGACTTTGACTTTACACAGCAACACCACAAATGTCTGCCCTGCTCTCTTCCAGACACCCCAGCGTTCACACACACGGAAGTCAGGGCAGAACCAATGTCACTCTGTGTAAAGAATACACTTCCCAGAGTTCAGCTGGTCTGTGTTATCACACACACTGGTGGTGATCACTGACACACAGATGGTGATACTGTAGTACTTTGATGTACAGAGGGGAAAATGACAGAAATAAAGCAGGATATTTTAGCAGCTTTCTCCTAGATTTTTTATTTGACATAGATGGATCACATGCTGTGTGTTTGCATACCAATAGAAAATAATTACCCGAGCAAAGGTAAACGCTCCTAAAATACACTTCCAGGGGGCAAATGTTCCCCCATTAAAAAAAAAAACTCTCTTCTGAAACTGCAGTGTGATCCGAAATGAAAGACCAACACTTTTATGACCCACATAAACGATACAGAATATTAAAATACTAACTTCAAAATATATATTTTTTAATCTTTAAAAATGACATGCATTAAAGTGCATGCATGCAAAAATGTCTAATCTCCAAAAAACATGGTACAATACCATGCACAACAGTGTATTACCATGGCAACATAAAAATATGACATTACCATGGTAACATCCAAAAATATTACTAAAGACAGCATCAAAACAATGGCGTCATATTGTGGTAACAACAAAACTAAATGCACCAAATGTTTTGGTGCTTTATATCTTTCATTAAACGACTTTTTCTGTGAACAGTCACCCTGGTTAGAGTCACAGTGTGAAGCGTCTCTGTTTGAGATGCAGATTCTGATAAAGCTCTGCACGCAATATCGTAACGTGGTCTAATGACATTTGACCGTATCGCTACAGCAGACATGAAAGCCATCCGTATGGCTTTGTGTCTCTCTGGTGAATTCATGATCTCAGACGTTTCCCTCATGCTTGTCATTCTTTGCACGTATTCGTCAGAAGTTCCAGCAGGGGGCTGAAGAAAACCGCCTGGATCAGGTGTCGCATAATGCCCTCAAACCGCAGTAATGTGCGCATCAAACGCATTACCGGCAGAGGGGAAGATCAGAAACTCCACTACAGAGAACCAGCCGCTCTCGCAGAACAACTGCCCTTATGGCTGGACGACTGGGGTACGATAGGAGTCTTGAGAAAGTTGGTGTGATTCCCTTTCTTGACCACAGGGGGCACTAAAAGCACTTTCTCAGCCCCAGTATATCATCATACTGTAAGTGATGGAGTGCCTGGCTGGTTGGTTTAAACACAGCTTACATGGAGCTTTTCCAGGTATCAGACAGCTATCTAGAAGACATCTACAAAAGCAAAAAAAGATATAAAAAGGGTAAATGTTAGATTTGTATTCACATCAGAGTTTTATAAATGCTTTAAAGCCTCTGAAACGGTCTTCAGTGCCCCATTGCTTATCTTGTCTTACTACAGCTATGCAGTCACATGACTTCATCATTCATAACATCCGTACATTTGTACTTGAGCTGGCATGACTAATATTTACCTTATGTAAACCATCACTGGCGTCTCTGCTTCTACTTCTGCTCAGACACTAACAATCCTTTGACTAACAAAAGCAAGAGTTCGCTCTTATAACTTCATGTCAGAACCAAACAGCTATAAATTGTGCCCATTATAAGGTATATGAGTAATCGTGGGTAAATCGCTGAGGGCAGGACGCATTATCTGACAACTCATGTGAACCAATGCTAAGAATTTTGCTATTATTGTAAGTGTTTTTAAATAAATGCAAGTCAATGCACTTCAACCTCAATGTAGTTTGCTTACAAAATGCTTTCAGATAACAAAACGGCCTTAATTCCAACAATACCTTTCTATTAAAGAAAGCTAATGACACACAGCTACACCGAGATGCAGTCAGCAGACAGAGTATTTTACTTATCACCTTGTCTAGATAAATGTGGAACACAAAATGCGATTTATAACTAGCTGACACAACCCCATGTGTTGACCGGCAGCAGAACTATTTGACTAGTTGTTGCAATTAGTGCATAATACATGTGTGTGTTGTGAGAGCGTGTGTGCCTGTATGTGTTCACACGCCCTTATGGAAACTAGCAAAACAGGGGGTCCTTCTGAAAGCAGAGGTCTCTCCCGAACTGCCCGATGAAAAATGTGAACCATCATCATCTGCCCTGTAGAAAAACAATCAAATGCTAAGGAAGGAATTCATGTCCTGACAGAAAACTGTCATCACAGCGGTTCTCCTCTCCTCACCTTCACGTTCTGTCCCTCTTTTTTCCCTCCGCTCAGCCTGTTCCTTCCCTCTCAATCAGGGGCGATTTTCGGGCCCTGCTGCGGGACGGTCTGGCCAGCATGTGGCCACAGGAGTGAACCCAGCAGAGGAAATATGAGCGAGGCTTCAGTCTCTTGGTGGATTCCCGCCTCAGACAGCCAGCGTTCCCGGTCAAACAGCTGCGTCAACCAACCAATGAGAAGAGCCGCATTGACTCCAGCGCTGGGGAAAACAACCAGGAATGTTATATGGGCCTTGTGACTGGGTGGGCCTCCTAAAATGTGTCTTTATACCACTGAGTGCAGGGGGACGAAGCCCACCTGAAAATTCCTGAAACATCCCATTTGTACAACTGGCAAAATGGTTCTCCACCTGTAACAGAATAATAAACACTGATAAGTCTGATCTCATCTAGCTTAAGAAAAGGCACAACGCATCACGCAATTTCTACATTTTTTCTCCCTTTCTAGTCACATGCAAAGCTTGCTGGGAACTGAAAGTTCTCTGCTATTTAACATTATACATTGTTAAAAACCACTATACAAATAAAAAATAAGAGCCTGACTTGGTCTTCATAAGAATTTGACTTGATTTCCCACAAAAGACTCATTGTTTGTGATTTTCCAGGGCCTTAATGTGTTTTATCGGGTCATCTTTATCAGATCTAGTGAACCATTTCATAACTAACAAAGGAAGCGTTTGTCACAGCTCATATATCACTTTTCTGACTGAACACTTTGAAAGCGGCACGTTTCATCCTTCGCCGATAAATCGCCCGTTTCGTCGTTTGTCTTTTGTTTCTCCCTCCCCTGTTTCTTTCTCTCATTCATCTGACATATGTTTATATTACTGGTATTTATTGTGTGTTTTTCTTTGTAAAGTGCTGGTATTTATCATAGCTGCTGGTCTCTGAGAGGTGGGGGGGTATCAGCACGATTGATTTGTGTTTTTTCATTCTCTGCTGGGCTTCCCTGAGTACAGCCAAAATAGCCAGAACACACATTCCTACTGTAAATATAAACCTTATCTCTACACACACACACACTACATATATTTTTATATATTGGGGTACAAAACAATGTATGTACAGGGAGTGCAGAATTATTAGGCAAGTTGTATTTTTGAGGATTAATTTTATTATTGAACAACAACCATTTTCTCAATGAATCCAAAAACTCATTAATATCA
>JBAJNP010001367.1:0-63209 GCA_036877545.1 Yasuhikotakia modesta | reverse complement strand
GTCTGTCTCTCTCTCTCTCTTTCTCTGTCTGTCTGTCTGTAATTTCACCCCCTCTCTTTCTCTCTCAATTTTTCCAGGTAAATTTAGCAAACAACAGTGTGTTTGCATTGCTAAAGCATTATTTGCAGTTTGATATGTACAATGGGAATCGTGCAAAATAAGTAACAGAAAATAAAATGAGGCTGTGTTTGGAGTAAACAGTAATTCTGAGGGTGATGTGGGTAAAATTTTCTCCCCTGTAATATAGATTCAAAAAACTATATTAATCTACAAAATCAAGTAACATTTAAAGAACTAAAAACAGCAACAGTCAACAAATGAAGAAAAATAATAGAGGTAGGATGAGTGAACTGTTCTGTGTCTCTCTGGTTCTCTTTCAGCTGGTGCGGTCAGAGTGTGGTGTTGCGGGGAGCCGCAGGGCTCAGATCAGCGGGCTGCAGACAGATAGCTCATCTGCAGGAAGGGCTGCAGTCAGCAGCAGGCCTCAGGTCAGGGTAGGTGCTATAGGACTCACTTCAGCAAACACACCCTCCCAGCCTCTTCTGCCCACCTTCAGATAACAGCTGAAGGCTCTTTTCCACATCAAGCGTTACATTGCAAACAGCCTCGTTTTTCCACTGCGCTCTGTACCGCAAGTTAGCGTGATGTATTAGCGCCGTGTCTCCAAACAGGCCTGTTTTGTGTTTTCTCATTGTTTGCGGGTTATGAAATTCAGCTTGATAAAAACCCAAAGGCTTGTTTCTTCATGACGCACGAGCCCGTTCTGAACCCGACAGTGTTATGGTTTAAATTATAGAACACTGTACTCTGTACAGAGATGACACACTTACCAGTAAATGGGTTTGAAAGGCAGTCATTACGTAACAGGGCCGTATATCCAGTGAGCTCAGCCTTTGAATTGTCTTTCCATTTTTCTGCGTTCTTCTCTTTCTGGACAGAAGAAGTGTGGCGCTGAAATAATGAACGTGTTGCTCTGCAATCAGTTCTCCTGAGGAAACTTCTTAATGTCTGCTGCTGTCTTAATGTCTCTCAGAAGCCACGACAGCAGGAACACACACAAATCTGCCTCAATGACACACCAGATGAAATGACAAAATACCACCACTGAACTGGTGAACGCCGGTCGGTCTCATACAGGAGTGTGAGACCAGAAGTCTTGCTGCAAACTTGCTGATCCATGTTGTGCAGACACACATGAGCTGGTGTGAACGGCATAAGGAAAATCCTGATTTCATGTTTTCCAGTGATTATCATGTGATTTAAGGAAGAGGTGATGAGTTAATGTGGCTCTGAGGCTGCTGTGGGTTCAGCTCACAGTTTCACACACTGGACCAAACCAGCCAAACTCTCAAACAAATCTCATCTTCTTTAAAACAAAACCTTTGTAGGGTAGATTTCGATTTTTTTGCAAGATTTTTGACATGTATGAAAATGAATTGACATATTGTCTTTTACCAATTGCCAGTAAATTAGAAAGTAATTTCATGTTAAATTAATAATAAAAAATAATTCATAATGGAAAAAAATCATCATGTAAATTCATTGTTAAATTTTCATAATAAAAATGTTACATTTTTGTTCTCTTGTCTATAATCAGTACAGTTTTAAAATGCTGTTTATTTTTTGTACATGTACAAAGAAATCTGTGCAGTGTGTAAAAGAATCACAGAAGTTTAAATCTATGTTAAATATATATGTGTGGTGAAACATGCAGTCTAACTATATAAATGTCTCTTGTTTTTCTTGTAGAGATTTCCCAGAAGTTCATCCGTGTCTGTGTGTAAACCCTAACTGAGCTGTGTGACACACCATCTCTGCATACCTACATGGATGTTAGTGCATGGGCCACTAGTCTGGCACTTTAGAGACCCGAGTCCTTCATCCTCACGGCATCATCTTCCTCCTGGCTGCTTTACTATTTACCCCAGACCTGTCACCTCCAGTGACCGACGTGTGAGTGAGCTGCCACACAAAGCTCCACCCTGGACTGAGCTACGTCACCAGTCTTCCACCACACCTTCCCGCCTGGCACTGAAACGCACTTGTGTGCACAACCTCCTCAACGTTTGTCTGGTTATCTGAGGGTACGCTGTCTTATCAGGCAGATATTGTTGTCTAAGCAGGCACAACTGTTTCCTGTTTGCCTCTTCAGGTTAAACCTGAGGTGTGTTATTTGAGGGTACCACCAGGTTTTGAGTGAGCAATCAGCGCTGTGGTTGTAATGAGTGTAGATGTGGGTGTGAGGTCGGGTCGCTAGGGTGGGTCTGTATGTTCCTCTGGAATTAGGATGGAGAAATCGCCACAGTTCCTATGCAGCACCGCGCTTGTGTGATGATGTGGCACGTGATCAGTTTAATGTGATTGCTTTTCTTTTTTCCTCCTTGAGAACAAAGAAATGTACAAACACAACATTTTGTGCCTTGCAGTTATTATGTGTACATTTGATTAAAACACTTTTTCCTGTTGTGTGTCTGGTGTTTGTTGGGAAAGGGACGAGTGTCTGTATGTATGTTCTGTATGATCAAACCTGCTGTATGACGTCATAACTGCTTCATGTGTTTGTGTTAGGTGACGTGGAGTAATAATGAACTGTTAGACTGCATGAACTATGTACAAGATAATTCCATAATAAACCTTATTTAATGAATCTCTGCAATCTCACATGTGGCAGCTTTGTATTTACAGATGTGTTACTGTACATGTGATATATTTTGCATCAGGTATATTTGTGTACAGTTTGCAATTTCATGTTTTTAGGAAGGAAAGTTTCTGCAGAGTTTCAGCAAATTTTTACTGAAATATTTTTATCTTGACTGTATTGAATTGCTTACAGGTGATTATTAGGAACCTAAATTTTAATTCCACCTGACATTATAGGATGCAACGATTTTGTAATATCATAAGAACCATCTCGTTGCAGTTTGTAGATCCACAGCTGTTTAGTACATGTGCTGTATAAGATCTTCAGTTTGTTGGTACATGTAGAAGTTTTAAGCGACGTGCTGTAGGTGACACCGTGTCCTTAAGCGTGGAGACAGACGTCAGTTATTATATCAGACGTCGGTTATTTCTGTGGCTAATGTGCTGTTTACAGGAAGCCCTGATGACTGAAGATTGCGCGATAGGCCCTCAGAGATTCACATCTACTGCAGCATCCGAGCCTCCGCGACTCATCCACAGCCAATCAAACGCTCCGTGATTGCGGGGCGCTGAGCGGCTCTCAGCCGTGTTTGCTGATGACGGCCGGAACAGAATCAGCCGCCGTCAGTGAACGAGGATCGTCCGCTTTGCTCCGACACCGAGGACGGCGTGTCTGCGTGAGTACCTTCACTGGCCGCCTCTTGCGGTTATAATGTCATGATGGCTGTATTTATGAGGAAACATAACTCTGTTCAGCGATCTGTTGTGCTGCCTTTTCTTTTAAAAGACCCATAACTGGTTTCAGCTCGTGTGCTGATGTATTTACCATATTAACATCCCTCTGCAACCAAAACAGTCTGATTTACATCAGGAAAGAAAATGAACAGTTTTTTTGCTGCAGTAATCTACACGATTTTTGTTACATTTTGTGAAACAAAATAAAATATACAGAAACACAAACTGCACATACATGATGAAAACAGGCCATAAAACTGTCTGACCTCTTCAATCTCATGAAAACTATGGACTCATATTAAATCGGAGAGGGAAAGTCGTGTTAATATTTAAAACAAGTTCTGGCCACTGAAAGATGGCATTGATAAATTAGGATGGAAATGAATTCTTACACTGTCTTCAAACAGAATCACATGGTGAAGGAATTATTCCTCTTTTGGCAATTAATGGGACATTTTTATATGAAATGAAAACGGCTTTAAAGGTAATAAAGGTCATGTGTATCGAACCATAATGTCTCTGCAATTACAGCCGCTCACAATGTTGATCTGGAGACTCGCAGCAGCAGAGATGGAAAAATGAATAAGTTAAAGTCTCTTTGTTGAAAAGATCGCTGTTGATTATATGACATTATGTGACAAAGAAGACGAGATGTGGGTGATTTTTTCCGCATGAGTTTAAGTGAGATTAAAGAACATGACCTTCAAAATGTCACAAATGAGTTCGACTTTGGTGGACACAACAGAAATCCTGATGATTTAACAGTTTGAAGTAAATTATGAAACCATGATGCCATAGAGACACACATACGGCCTGTTCTGAAACTCAGACAATTGTTTCTCTTGGTCCTTGTTGTTGTAATTCTTTAGCTGTGGTTGTTGTTAAGTCATATGTCACTGTAAACATATCTGAATCCCTGACAGCACAGGAACTGTCGCAGTGGAACGCTGTGAGGAGGTTTGATGTGAAGACACGATATTAAAGGTGGCATGTCACAGTAACACACAGTTATATATCAAGAGCGGCGTGACACAATGCCTATATATCAGTAGCTCTTATGTTTCACAGTAATGATGAGACAGCGAGAGAAAGCGTCACACCATCCAACACACAGATTTGTCCTGCAAATATAGAAGCATTTTATGCTTTGATGACGAGATCTGTGCTTGTTTAGGTTAAGTATGTGATGCGATTGTACAAACCGCTAGCAGTACAACTAATGATGAGTGACTTTACAATAGACAGATTTCTCGCATTGGTAACAAAAAACACATAAATGCATCAGTCCAGCGTAAATCATCTGCATTCGTTTGTTTTTCTTGAACAGAGATGAATGTTTCTGCATACATTTAAAACGATTAATCTTCAATCTGTGACTCATTTATTAATGTAATAGATTATGTGATCGCATTACATTAAGGTGATTACTTACATATTTTGGCTGTGTTGCATTTACTGCAAGGATCTAGAAGTATTTATTCCAGCAGCGGTTTCTGTGTGCAATCGTGCATCACAAGTTTCACAATCTACAGATAATCTCAAATATCAGAGAGCAGAATTATGGTCTGATTTTGGCCCAAAGTGACGTGTGATAAGAGATCGCAGCATTCTGCAGTCATTGCCTGTAACAGGTTCAGAGAGGCTGTTAGGAGTCTGCGACTGACGCAGGTGCTGCCCCCATTAAAACACTCTAGAATGCCTTCAGTTTCTTCATGTTATTTGTAGGGTGAGTAATTGGATTCTAGACGTGTCATCAAAGCATATTAGAAAACAATCTGATGCGAAATCACACGGCGGGTAAAAGGGCATGCAGAGCCCACCGTGAAGAATAAACAAAATCCATGATGTCATTTCCCCTCCGCCCTCCCAATCAATCATTTCCACGCTGTTTTTTCTCCTGCAAAGCATTATCTGTAATTTTGAGCAAAGTTAATTCCTCATTCTCTCTCGAGCTGCGATTCTCCCCCATAAACAGAGAAGTAATCTTTCAAAATGTATTACAGGTTTGGAGAGGTACGAGAGACACTTCTGAGCTAGCCTTTAGCCTTTGGTTTTTTAATATAATCTGCTTCATCAGTCAGCGATGGGAAAGAAGAGTCAAACAGAATTTATCTCTGACAGTTGTGGGATAAAAGTATTACATTTCTGTAGGATTTGCATCCACCCACATGTATTTGCACAATATACACACATACAGTACACAACATCAGAGCAGCCTGTGATGAATTAGCTAAGAAATATTACATTATTTCAAATTATCATGTGAAATTAAATTATGCTTTTACAACAACTATGACACTAAATGTGAAAAACCTCTTATGTCTTCATGTTCATTTCATGATCACAGTAAAGTACCATGATATAAAATGTATGCAGTGTATTTGTAAATAAACTTTTATTTACAAATATTGTAAATATTGACAATTATTTTGATAAATTTAAGATTGTGCCAAGTAAACCTGATAGTAATTTTTACATAATTGAGAAATAAATAAAATTGCTTGTAATTTAGAAAAGATATGCAGCACAAACGTCTCTCAATTTTATTATACAATCTCTCAATTTTATTCCATGCTAAAGTTAGTTAAAGATTGTGTTATATTAAGTTATGCACATTAAAATGGCCAATCAAAGGTACTTTAATTAGGAAGCAGCATCAGTAATCACCTCTCTGTTAGAAAGAAACAGTCACATTCATATTGCATTATTATCTTTCAGTGAAGAAGGGAGAGAGGAAAAAAAGTAATTCACAGCCACAGCTCCAATTATCCTCTTCTGATAGGAGCTCTCCTGATGACCTCATGATGGACAGAATTATCACATAATGGGACAAACTCGTTTAACTGTGTTGAGTGTTTAACACCAACAGGTTCTGATAAGACACACCACCAGCAACCGGTCCAAACTCCTGCACAAAATACCCTTGACTTATTTAACACAGACCTTGTGCTGATAGTTATCGCAGGTCTACGAGATGATGATATTCAGAACACAGGAGAAAGAGAGTTTGGACTCTGTTTGTTCAGCCAGCAGGAGAGAGATTTCTCTTCTGAGGCTGAACGGAGAGCATGAGATGGAGAGAGTTTGGACAAACAGCAGGACCGACGGCTCCAATCACACTTTATCCTGCTTCACATTAAGCTGACTTGTCAACATGTGGTTTGGAGAAGAATGGCCCCGGGTTCCTGCGTCTGAGAGGGAAGCCCACCGCTGCTTTCCAGAATAATCCACTGACCCTCGGTGAGCAGATCATGAGCTGCTGAAAGCTGGTGTCAGCTCAGACATTACTGCTGTCTGGAGAAAATGGATTTCATGGGGAACGGTTGTTGTCATATATGTCTTATGAGATTGAACGCGAGAGATGAAGACAATGAAGCTACTATAAGATCATGTGGGACATTTCGCTGATGTCACGTAGTGTTCTCCTCCGACAGGTGCAGGGTGTTGTTTTTGGATGGTAAAACACTTGTGTTCATCCAGTTTAATGTGCACTGACTTTATCTGTCAACTTCAGCTTGATTTGTGAGAAAAGCTGCTGCTTTTGTGTGAATATAAAGCTGCAATCTGTAAAATTCTGGTTAAAAATAAATCATTTTTAACCAAAAGTTACATAACAGATTAATGTTTGACACAATCTCCTTTTACCTCAGCCTGATGCACAACAGTAAGATTATAATAATGTTAAATATGATAACCTATTAATAGCTAATTTAATATTCAAAGTATTTCTACTAGAGAATGACGAGATCAAATAGATGTTAAATGTAGATTTTTGCAGAAGATCTCAGACGTGTCATCAGATCTGTGTTTTCTGCAGGACAGATGAAGGGCTCAATCAAAAAAAGACATTTTAACAAAAACTTTCCAAAACAGTCCAAACTGCTGTCCACAGTTGTATAGCTCTGCATTTTTACTGTATGTTTCATGTATGTTTTTTTTACTGTATTTGTTTTTATCCAAAGGACGTTTAGGAGGAACGTCTGAGATAATCTGAGAAGATGCCCACAGGTCTGCAGAGCTATGAAAAATAAACTCAAATGCCTTTGAGTTTAAAACTTCAGGTTTCTTTGCAGCCCTTGTATTTGGTGTATAATCCAGATGAACGGCACTCTGTGTTCCTGGCGGAGGGAATAATATCGATTGCCAAAGCTTTTCTCCAGAGAGCGCACACCACCCGCACAGCTCTGTGATGTGATGTTAGAACTGCCCCGGATCTGTCTTATGTAGTTTAGCAAAGCACTGTAGACAAATAAATGCGATACAGACCAGTGCAAATACACAGGGAGGTAAACAGAAGAGAGCGTTAATTTAATTGTATTAGGAGCTGCAGTGTCGGTTTAAACCTTCCAGTGCAATCTATTTGATTCCATCACTGAGAAACGTCTGAGGAGCCGAGCTCTCTGCTGTCTTGTTTGTTAAGGCTGTTTTATTAGAGAGCTTTTCCATTTACTGTCCCAGCTGAAACACTGAGTGCATCTTTATTGGTATTTAATCATGTCTGCTGATAATCTAAGAGAGTCTTTTCATTTCAAAGGAGAAAATAAAAGTTCTCTCTTTAAAACAGTACAGAACAGTTGTTTATGTGTGCTGTGTGTTTTGTGTTCCTTACCGTTGACAAATGAGATCTCTTGGATGTCTCAGTAGTTTCTCACAGAAATGAACGGAGAGCCAAACACGTGTCAGACTTTCAGGCATTTCCATTATATTACAGCAGTGAGATTTTCCTGTAGTTTTTGTAATGTGTCACTTGCCATTCTGTACAAGCGCATAAATGCATCAGATGTAAGCAGCTAAATATGTCTGCTGACAATTACAAATCTGCTAGTTTGTAAGATATCTGATGTTTTAGCTTCAAGGACTTTCTGCTGATTGTGGTGGTTGCTGTGTGTCCACAGCGACATCATTAAAAAGCTGCATATCTGTGATAAACCAGCAGCCGCTGGACTCATACAGCAGGAGCAGATCTCAGTGTGCGCTTTATCAGAGGACGAGTGAAGCTACAGTACAAGATTCATGAGCGCTGATGTGGATGCAGCTCAATATTTGCATTTTGGAATATTTTATTGGTTAACACTCAATCACTTTCACACCAATGACAGTTCAAGAACAGAAGAGTCGATGAGGAGCGCCTCCGTCGCACAATTAAAGCAGCAGAAAACATTCTGTATTTCTCTGGAGTCTCTCATTTCATTTCTTCATCTGTACCTGCATCTGGTCTTGTGTGAAGTGCTTCATTTTCCTCAGGTGAACAAGAAATTGAGCAGGAGACACTCAAAACTATGTCAACATCTTTTCTGTTTGCAGAGCGAGCAGTGAATTCACTCACATCTGCACATTTCTCCATTCATTTGTAAATAAAACTCCTCCTGTATTTTTCTGTTCTACAGGATCCTGGTTCATCTTCTTCTCAATGATATTATAACCTGTTCTTTATGAAAACATCAGCATCATAACTGTGGCAGATATATAACATTAAAAACTAACTTTACTATTTAATCACGTCTGCTCATCCGTTACACTTGTCTACATTTATCATACTGGTACATAACTGTATACAGAAATTACAGGAGCCCTTCATTGCAAATACAAATTGCTTTTGTTAAATAAATACATTATCTACAGTTCATCTAAAAACAGTATTTATTTTAATTTAACAGTGGCTGAAGACGTATTGCATAAGATTAAAGAAACTACAGAAGTGAAAACTAGAGTATTAAACAAGCGGAACATGTTCATCATGTGACCTTGACAGGAAATGACGTCATTTGTTTAAACTCGCTGACAGCACCAGCTGGTTAAAAGCAACTTTCCTGAGAAACTGTTTGACTTCTTTTGTTTACAGAAGTTTTGGTATTTTTGCATGGCGCCATTTAAACATTTCAGCTTAAATATTCGGATCCGGGAGTTTGTGTTTTTGTATAACGCCAATAAAGCAACTATAGTAAAGGTTCTTTTATACAGTTATAAAGGTGCTATAAAATCGATTCATAAATATTGCAAAAATCTTTCATCTGAATAAAACTCCCAGCGGCTCCTGCTGTCCGTCCTTCGGTCTCCAAAGGGTTAAAAGCTGCGCTATCCGCTGCGCGCTCCCGTGCCAGCGTCCCATTGGCTGCTCGGCGGCCACGCGCGCCGTTACGGATGGCATTGCCACACACAGCAGGGCAACATAACACAGCAGGAGAACTTCCACAGCAAACATCCCATCAGCTGAACACCTCACACACTGACACTGGCAGCATCACTCCCAGCTTCTGACCTCCGCAGCATCAGCACCCGCAGAAGAAGCAGCTTATGGCTGGTTTCCTCTGAAACTGAAAGCAGTAGCACATCTTCATCACAACAGTAGGAGGCGAGCAGATCACGTCACGCTCTGGACCTTCTTGCGTCGAGACGCACTTAGATCTGTTTCTTAACCCACACTCGGAGTCGCCTGCTGGTCCTGGTCTGAGTCAACAGGGTATCCGGACACACAGCACAGATATAAAGTTCTGTGCTCACATATTTAGGCATCAAGTCCAGGCGCAAAGTGTTAAAGCTGCGGAAAGTTCATACATGCATCTGGAAACTTGACGGCGATGCATTTAAAATTCATTCCATTGTAACCGGATCATTTGGTTAAAGAGTGTATAAGTTTGTTCATCACTTTATAAGTTTACGAAACTGACCTCAGACTTTGGACTGCTGAAGTTCTTTTATTAGCGGAACCCGCTTAATTCAATTCCAGAACATTCTTCGGCAAATGCTGATGAATCGCCTGCGCTATTAAAACAGTTAAAACTCTCATGAATTGAAGGATATGGTTAAATAATAAGATTTTATTGAGAGAGTCCCACACAAAGTTTGACGCGTTAAAGCGCACGGGACGCGCAGAGAGGCTGCGCGCAGTGCATCAGACCATCTAAAGCATCAGTCCATCATCAGTCCATCTAAAGCATCAGTTCTCTCCTCAGTAACCAGAAAACAAGGCGCAGAATGGCTGATGAGCGCGTTTCTCTCACTAATGGGATTGCGCTGCTGTGATTTGTCGGACCGGAGGGAAGGTTGCTCTCGCAGACATCCACACACACTCTGCTGGTGCAGCATCGCGGTGCGCGCTCGGGGATGATCAGGATCTTCCCGGATTTCAGTGTTCAGGTGACGGCAGCGGCGGCGGCTGCAGGCGGGGGAGCCGCTGGAGGGATGCCGGCTGCGTCCAGAGTCCCGGGAGCCACCAACGGCAATCCGCAAAACGTCCAGGGGTTGACCGCTTACCAACAAAGGTACGTGAACTAGAGGCGAACCTGTTGTGTCGTTTATTGACGTTTCACTACATTCATAACATTCATTGCACATTTGTTGCGTGCCTTCGCGTGCACCTGCCTTTATAAGTCAAGTTTTACAGAAATATTGCACTTCGCTGGAGGTTTGCTGGTGGAAAACTTAGATGTGCAGAACAATGTTTCACGAGGATCCAGTGCAGGAGATAAAAACGGTCTCGCGCGGAACGTATGAAGTTCAACTCCAACAACAGACGCGTACAGGTGAAGAGATGACAGGTGACACCGTAAATAATGCCTTTAATATACCGCAGTCAGCTGTCAATATACTTCACATGAAATAAAGAAACAAAGTGTGGTTTTAAAAGCGTAATTTAAACCATAAATAAACTCCGATTTGCCGTTCAGAACGATCTCAAATGGTTTATAAGCCATAATAAGGTAACTGGTCGTGTCTGCTTGTTTTCGACACAAGTACTAACTTAAAAAATTGTAACTTCTAAGAAAATGTGTAACTTATAATAACTCAAAAGATTTGTCGTCTTATAAAACATTTCCAGACAATAAGTTACAGTTTTACAACTTCAGTCCCATGAACCGTATAAACATGTATAACCGTGTCTATAGTCTATAACACACCTGCTGTCTTTAAACAGAAAGATCTGCTTTAATTTGTTAAACAAGATGGTCATTTAAATTATTTAGTGACGTAAAAAATATACAAATATAAACTGTTTGCAATATGTACATATTTTAACTTCCTGTATATTTATAATCTATGAAGGGCTGCGTTAATGGTGAACGTTTGGTCTCCTTTAGTTTATTATTATTACACCAGCAGAATAAATGGAGGTTTGCACGAGTTACATATTCAATGAAAGCAACAACTGAAAGAATGAACAGGACATTAAATGTGCGTTTGTCAGATCATGACCTTCACAGGTCACGGGCCTTCGTTCAGTTTCATTTCATTTAAAGAAATAGATGCAATCTAAACACATAAACTATAAAATATTTAATGTCACGTACATTCAAATAAAGAACATTTTAACATTTTAAAAGCTGTTCGTGACATATGAGGCGTTTATGAAGTACAGCGTTTCTCATTTTTCATTAAAACCATCTTACATTGTGACACGCCCGTGCAAGCGAAGACATTCCCATAGTTTACTACATATTCCCACATGTATCCCTATGAAAGGCAGCAGTACTGCTGGTCCAGCACCTGCTTATATTGTAAATGACGGCATGAACCACATGACGCACATTTACACACAAATGATGCCAATAATGGACACCGGCAATTATTTCTATTTCATGAACTTTGATACACGGGCAAATCTTTTCATGCACGTCGTAGAAACAACCTGTATATTCCCAATAAACTCAAACTATTTCCAACTACAACTGAGTGGCGGTGTTGCGCCGGCATAAGAGAGAGGGGGAGAGAGGCGGAAAAAAGCAGGAAAATGCGGACAAACATTGCGAGAAAAACGGGGCTTTAGAGCGCGCTGTGGTTGAGGGGTATATCTCGACGCAAATGCCCCCCGATGCACCGATTTCTGCCCCGATTCAAGCCGAGAAAAGCCCCGTACGCGTGTGGACAGCCGCCGGATTGCACAAACCTCCCCGGGTTTCCACTCACTTTTCTTGGCATGCCTTTGGATCTCAGTATCGCCTCGTCTTCTCTGCCGCCCGCCCGCACGCGAACGAACACGCGGATGAACACGCGGAGACACGGGCACAAGAGATCCGGCGAACCCGATGGCGTTGTGTAAATCCACCTGGTTCCGCCGTCAGCCGCACGTCGCCTGATATCAGAAGGAAAAAGTAAGAAATCAAATAATTGCAGGAAGATGGCGCCCACCAAACCCAGCATCCAGCAAGACCCTTCAAGAAGAGAACGGTAAACGCTCGGTTTGTTGTCTCTGTAGAAGCGACGCACTGACGCGCGTTAAGCTGTTGTGCATTTTTGGACTTTGATGCGCAAACTTTGCCCTTTGCGCAGGAGTGGGTTCGGGTTGGTAACAGGTATGGACGCGGAGAGAGGCGTGTGTGTTGCGTGTGTGTGTGTGTGTGTGTGTGTGTGTGTGTGTGTGTGTTTGCAGAGGACATGACCGAACGCCGTGTGCGGTTCTGTCGGCTGCTTCCGCGGGAAATCTGGGGTTTTAAACGGGTTGTTGGCGCGACATCGTGTCCGTGTGAGTCGGTCGCTGGGTCGGTTTAGGCCAGCGGGAGTAACGCTGTTTCCTGAAACACGCCAGACAGCGAGAGCAACTTTCAATGGAGACGTTTGGAGCAGATCACGGGCATAATTCACATGCGGCGATAAATGACCGGAACGACGTGTTGATCTGTAGAGCTGAGACTGTCTACAGGTCTGTGTTGTTCTGCTCACTGCGTTCGTCTTTTAACTCATCTGCTGCTATTAAACCACTTTAATGATCTGTTGCTTTCTGGACAGTGCAGTAGAATTATATCTCATCTACACATGCATTTGTTACTGAAAGTATTTTAGTGTTTGGCATGAAGTGGCTGGTAAATATTGTGGATGATTAGAATATCTTTGTTTCTACTGTATGTGAAGTTAGGGTGCTGGGAAATGCCCACAGCTCAAACTTTGTGAAAGCTTTCAGGAGTTAAATTAGGCAGCACTGATTCCACTGTATTGTGTAAAGCCAGCAGCGTGCGGCACTGGTGTTAAATTGTATGCAATAATTCACCTGCAGTGTGTGTGTACAAAACAGCAGCCATAGAGCCCGTGACATTTTACAATGTAAACACGGTCTGCTTCATATACTGTAAGTGTGCCGCCGACTAACTGTGTGCCTGACTGGACTGAGAATGGCTGTCATTAGCAGGCTTGACAAAATCTCTCATTGAGCAGTTTTATTTTATAAGTCACACAGATTACACTAATGCGTCTGCCTCTAAACAGGCCACAGCGTTCGAATTATATTCAACCCCCTGCCAGTCACAACAGCAGGAGATGTTTATGCTAAGTCAGTCTGCAGTAATCTTTCTGGCGGAAGTGTATTTGTGTGCCATTTCGAGCATATCGCACAGATAGGAATCTTGAAGATGGAATTAATTTTGAGGGGGGACTTCATAGCCGGAGCGCCTCCCTTTATCACCTGTTTCCCACCAGCACTCAGAAGGGCTAAATTTCCCACCAGCACTCAGAAGGGCTAAATTGAGATTCACCATTTGGCTCCACTTGAGAGTCAAACTGAATAACACTGGAGCTGAAATTCTGAGGAAAAGGTTGGAGTTTATTTTTTAATGCAGGGCTGTTTACCAGAGCCTGTGTCTGCTGTAGTAAGTGTTGGGATTTGAGGATTGTGCTCTTGGGCTAAGCAACTGCAAAGGAGTTGGGCGAGAATTCAAGAGGGAGAGAGAGAGATTGGTTGGCATGAATTTACACACAACACTAAACACAAAGTTGGCTTTGTGTTGGAGAAGGCAGTGTGTTCTCTTCTCACTGAGAGCAAACAAAAGTGCTAAACTGTTCCGTTTCCTCTCCTGTGGTGAAGCAGGGCTGGTTTTCTGTACATTAAAGCTGTAGAATTGTGAAGTGTTTGATTTATACGGTGTAGGACACATGATAAACTGTTGTCTATCTGATCAGGTTTTTGTTTGCTTCGCATGTGTCCTAAATTTATTGCTGCTATATCAACAGGTTTATTGTGTATATACAGCCGATGATGAGTACTGAACCCATTTTTGTGCTCTAAAATATAAAACAAGTAGGTTCAAATGATATTATATTAATAATATAAATGTATTAAGAATTGTGCACGTTTTTTGCCTTTTGTCAGCTTTGTGTTTGATTTAGAGTGTGAGAAACTATTTTTTCTAAACCAAATATTTGATGTGGTCTAAAATAACATTAAGGCCACACATTTTACATGCATTATAATTCTAAAAGAATGAGTATAGATGACATGTCAGCTTTCCCAAAACCTACCCAGTTGTATCTTTTTTCCCATTGCAGATTTGGTCTTGCTGTTATTGAAATCGCATTCCAGCGTTCAGCTATTCATTACGATAATCCTTTGATGTGCAATTATTACGATTAATGGTTTCAACATTGTGTAAGATTATGTCTTGCTAAATGGAGACACACAGGAGTGCACAGTGTTTTTTTTTTTTTTTTTTAATTTTTTTATACCTTAAAATCACCCGTAGAAAATATGCGCTGTGGCATGCGGAGGTTGTGCTCGTGTTTACGGTGATTTTCTCTGAACGCCGGAGAGGCAGACGGCCTGAGCTGTGCTATACCGTCACACAAAGGATGCAGAAATTCCACCCGCGTCGAACGCGTCATGCATTGTAACCAAATATGCAATTCTGATGTGAATTTATCACAATTAAGAGGGATTTGCAGCCCCATCTGTGGCTGCAGCTCGGTGTGTTGTGTGCAGTGATTACTGCGGCTCTCGCATGCATCCGCCACTCGTCTCTGTTATTGTGAAGGTCAGAGCAGCAAGAGACATGAAGATGCATCCCACAAAGATAATGGTGCAGCTTCTGTGCTCGCTGCATTACTGCACACCTCACCGTGCCAAAGCCTCGTCACGGCCTCTCCGGTTACGCCGAAGCATTACATTTACATGAGGCTGTTTCCTGTACGGAGTTATGAATTAATGTTTTGTCGACACTTCATGTTGATATAAGTGAGAAATCAGTGAATGAGGGGCTGTATGGAATTTATAAGAGACTCATTTTATATTGGGCATCAAACAGTGAAACGTCCCTAGAGAATCAGAGGTCATATTAATTGTATAAGCCAGTGATGTGGCACACAGAACAGACTTCGTTCGGTACGAGCGTTTTATTCTCGCTGCTGGTGAATTATTGAGACCTGTTTTGTGATAGTTTTGTTCATGGATTGCAGGATGAGGGCATGTCACACAACACGAGGTCTTCAGGCAGTACATACCTTTCTTTAATATCAGTGCTGAATGCGCTTTAGGCAGTTAAGTGTTGTTTGTGAACGTCACAGGTTTTGTTCTGGTTTGCGGCTTCGGTGAGATGCAGTTTAATGTCGGCGGTGGTTTGAAGACCTTCATTTAGTGTTTGGCTCTGAAGACAGATGTTCTGCCTGTTTGACTCCCATCTGTTTCTTTGGTTTGGCGGTGCTACGATCATCTAATGCTAGCAGCAAGCGATGCCCTTTAAACCCCCCCTCCTTGAGAGTAGCAGCACTGCTGAACAAACTCTTCAGCACTTCCTGTGTACATGTGTGAACATCCTGTGTGTTCAGTTAAACTGCAGTGAGACCAGATTACTGATGAAGGACGTGTAGATAAGAAGTGTGTCGGCTCGTGTTTAGCTCTGCACATTTGCACATCAGGGAATTTTTAATTTAATCTTGCCACTCACCTGTTCATACAAATCTTGAGTTCTCTCTAGATAACGTTTCTGTTTATAGCAGAATTAATTTTACTTTAATAAACGCATGTATATTAGAACAGAGGCCGAAAAATTGGTAAAAAAATGTTTAAGATATGTTGAGCATTTTGTTTTTTACAATATTGTACAGTATATAAATTGTGCACATTTAAATCAGTGTGTATTAAATGGGGAAATTTTAAAAACTTGTTTTTGAAATAATGTTGTTCATGTAGCAACAACCGCATGAGTGTAGAAAAATAATATTACTAGTAATATTATAGTCACATTTTCACTATAATTAATGGCATCAAATTTTCTTCAGAAAATATGCTGTTGTCACATTGTGGAAGTCATTGTGTTTTGTATGTTGATTTATATGTTTCAGGGCCGTAAGAATTCATCTGTTATTCAGCAGCAGTTTGATTGGCTGCCCCTGTTCACCGTCTCAGGTTGATTATTGTGGTTTTGCAGGAACTTGAAGGTCCAGCCAGATTAGCTCCACCCACTCCCCGCACATCCCTGATAAATACATTTAGTGTGGCGTTTGCTTGATAACCCACCTGTCCTTTTAATAACTGAATGCCACCGTGGTGATTTGGCTGTGGGGGGGTGAGCCCCCATCAGCACCTCTCACAGAGAAGCTGCAGCACGCATGCTTTTCTCTATAGCATTCCTCACGCGTGTCGTCACCTAAAGAAACCCTCATGGCGGGATTTACTGACTGCTTTTGTGCCTGTGTTTTCCCAGGCTTATCACAGGCTGCACTCATCTAAAGCAGCACGGTGGGACGCTGCACTGGGCCCTGCGCCGCTCCTGAAGCTTCCTGTGCTTACACCAACCAAACGCTAACTCCTGAACTGATTATATATCCGCCGCTGACAGAGTGTTATGTGGCTGGTTATTGAGTAGCAATATTTCATTCGACTGTAGTTTCACTGACAGACTGAGAAAAGGTCAGATTGTTTATTGATATAGAATAGTGTCCACCAGTTACAGTATATCTGTCTATCTATCTGTCTATCCGTCTGTCTGTCTGTCATCTATCTATCTACTGGTAGGTTACAATAAACTTTGCATATTAAACCTCTCACATTTTCGGTGTTTTAGTGAAAGCAGCTGTGCACCACAAACAAGCTTTTTCTTTTCCTCTTGATGATCTACAGATTAATCTCAGGACTGAAGGATTAGTTTTGGCACGAGTGTTAGAAACTCAATTTTGTTGCCATGTTTACAACATCACCCTGTATTCTGACACCTGGAGAGCACTCGTGTCTTTCAGACAGTGCTCAGACCAGAAACATATAGAACACTTTTCAGCTGAACAGAAAACAACTTTCCAGAAAGTGTACTTGAAATAGTCGAGGTTCTGTGAGGTCACATCAATTTTTTTCCTCCCATGTTATTTCATGGCTGCACGGCTCCCTTCTTTTTAATTCTTTTCATCTCATTGTAGCCCGTGTGTTTGAAAGTCTAGGTCAATAAGGATGGGCACATTGCGAATTTCATGATCTGTGTAGTGGAACAAATTGAAAGCTAAGCCTGTATCAATCACACTGAAGGCCGGGTTAATTGTTCCTCTTCACAAGAACTGTGGACAGATACGGCGTAATGAAACACTTATGCCTGTGATGTGGACACTCCTCAAGACCAACTGATAAAAACAAAGGGGTTGTTTACTGGCATGATGATTCAAAAGTCATCAAATGAGAGAGAACATTTCCTTTGATGCCTGTGTCTGAAACAATCTGATTTATAACACCTGCATTCTGTGCTTTTGAGTTTTTTCTTTTTAGGATGTTGTTACATTTTTGCAGCATGGATTTGTGGGTAATCATTAGATCTTACTGACCAAAGCTTTACATGTTGCGTAAAGACGTGTTGGATTGCGGATGGCTTATTTGGAATTGTTGCATGTTTAGTGTAAAGTCTTGGCCTTTTGCACAGTAGAATAAAACACAGACACACGCTTGGGTTACGGTTGTGCGCGTCTACGGCTCGCGCTCGTATGCAGACACACGTGCATGTATATTATATATATGGTTTCAGGTTTTTGTTAATTGAACTCTAAAGTCCATGACAGCTATCACAACACAGTGAGTAATTCTGAAAATTAATGAGAATGATAATTCTTAAAAGACTGTTCCACACTTTGCCCAAACTCATTAACTAAATCTCTCATTTAAATACATTCTAAAGACTTTTGGGAAAAAGGAAAAAAACACTATTGCTTTGTAAGCAATAACCCGATTTGAAAATGCTGAGGTGAAGAATTTTCTGGACGACTGAAAGTCTATCACTCTATATTCTGAAATCCTGAAACGCTTTTATCTGCTATAGTACCGAAAGATAAACTCTGAAAAACAATCCAATTCTCTGGTCTGTTTGTTTGTATAATTTGGTTTGGAGTAGTTGTTGTTAGTTTGTTGTAAGTCTATGGTGACCGTTACATGTAGCAGCGGATGTTTCAAAGACAGAATCAAGTTTAATTTTGTGATATTTATTCAGTTTACAGCTTTCCTGCTTGTGCATCAGTACATGTTAAATGTCCAACAGTTATTAAATATGTTGCTTGTGTGTTTGCTGTACATATTGCAGTGTGATTCAAACAGATGTGCTGTTTAAATAGACACAGTGAACCACTAAATGTGATAGCAGGACATTTTAAATTAACCTGAAGTAGATTAACTGTGGTTGACGGGGAGGCGTGGCCTGTGGTTGACGGGGAGGCGTGGCCTGTGGTTGACGGGGAGGCGTGGCCTGTGGTTGACAGGGAGGCGTGGCCTGTGGTTGACGGGGAGGCGTGTGGAGGGGTTTGAATGAAGTTGGGGAACTGAAGAGCTTGTCAGGTCATGATCTTGGTCCCACCATGATGAAAAAAGAAAGGGCCTTATGTCTGCCACAGGGTTCCAGGCCAGTCAGTGCACAGCAAGTTTTTGATAAAAAAGTGGCTTTTATGTGCTTTTACAGCCTAAATCGCATAGAAGGACAAATGTTATGAACAACACATTATTCTACTCGTGTGATGGATTTTCTGTTAAAGCAGAAAAAATGTTTTAAATATTTTAATAAGTTTAACCAAAACCCAAAAGCTGAGAAACCAAAAACTTTAGGCCCCAAATAGTTTAATGTGAGGGTAACAGGATGTATTGGCTGTTAGGATGGTGTGAGAGAGAGAGAGGGATGAAAACTCTGCTGCAGGACTGATGGGGCTCCTGGCGCTGTATGTGTCTCTCTCTGAACTGTCTCTCTGTCAGATGTGTGTCTCTCTCACCCTTTCAGTTCCCACACAGAGTTCTTTAAAACACACACAGTTCTCCAGCACTGTGAGAACTGATGCACTGATATTAACTGCATCTGAGGACCAGACATTTGTTTGCAAGACATTTATAGTGTATAAGTTTACTTATAATGTCATGTTTTTTTTTCTTTTAAAGTGTTTTATTTGCATGTTTGTATGACTCTGAAACCACTGTTTGATCTACAGCAGTAGTAACTCCTGCCCTCCAATAACCAGTTTTTACTATCCAATGAATTGTATTATATTTTCCCCTTTATTTAACATTTTTAACTCCACAATATGCCACATTATAATACGAAAGACGTTTGATGTAGTTTATTGTCATCATTTGTTTGTAGAGTTGAGAGCGCTGATAGTTTGTGTTAGAAGAGTTTTTGCATCAGCAGCTGAGATGCGGTGAGATTCGCTGAGATGTGGGGAGATGCAGCAGCGGCACATGCTGAAGAATCAGAAGCGCTCAGCGGGGGGCGGAGCTGCGTGTCAATATTTGGACCGTTACTGTGTTGCACCCCAGATGATCACAGCATCTGTTGAGTGGGGGGGGTTATTGTGAAGGCTGGCACAGTGTGTGCCCAGGCGCATTCCACAGGAAGTCCTGCTATTCTGTTGGCATTCGTGCCCAGTATTCATCATAAATATTTTAGTGATATCATAGCCCAACCGTGCCCCAGTCATTTTGCCAAGTGAGGGGGAAAGCGTTTTGCTCTCTCTCTTTCTCTCACTCCCTCTCTCTCTCTCCCTCCCTCTCTCTCTCAGTCTCTCCCTCTCTCTCTCAGTCTCTCTCTCTCATGGCTCGTAAATAATTTTTTGTGCTGCAAAAGTCAGTGTATTTATTTTCCAATGAGCCGCATCATTAGCTATAACAAGAATAATCTTAAAAATCTCACTTCAGGATTGTATAATCTGGTGCTTCACTTCAAAGCCCGACTGTTTATCATATCAAGGAGATGCTGTCAGATGATATTTTGCTCTGTGCCTGTTTACTATGAAATTGGCAAAATTGTCAGGAATGGAAACAGAGAACGTTTCTGTAAAGTTGTGACGCTCATTAAAATGGATTTTCGCTCTCCCCTGTGGCCCGTTCTGGTGCTGATGTTCTGTTCAGAGCGTTTGTGCACATTTACAGTGTTTTGTATTTGTTTAACCCTCATGCATATATTGTCCTTCCTTCTGATGTGAATTTATTAATGAACTCTCTGACAAAAACAGTAATAGTCTTTCTGTTGCATATTTGCTGTGTGGAAAGAAGCTGTCTGTTGGAATTATGTCCCAGTTCACTAAAGGAAAATTGCTCAGATCCTGACGGGTTCGGCAGTGAGGGCAGAAGCACGGCCGCTCTCTGTGTAAGAGCGTGGAGGGCGTCTTTGAACAAAGCCTTTATTTGAAAAACTTTTAATAGGCTGTATTATGAAAAACAAGGTATTTGCTGTTTCCTTTCATAAATAACAGTTTAATGGTGTTTCAAATGTCACAATTCTCAGCGTAGCCACTGGGGGTGCAAGTATGTTTTGACTAATGTTATCAAAGCATATTTAATACTATTCTGTTGAAATACAGAGATGTTGATCTTGTAATCCCCCCCAACACACTCTCACACACACACAGATGCGTGTGGATGTGTAAATGCCCACAGCAGGTCCGAGACTGACGGCTGTTCTCTGTAGGCCCACAGTGAAGCAGTTTAGCTGTATTTTTGTTCTCTGGCTCTGGGCAGCATCTGAGCAGCTCGACTCGCTGTATCTCTCCCTCTATAGAGACGCCACCAGTGATGAATGAGGCACCTTGTCAGTTAAAATGAAAATTCTTAGCCGGATGATAGCCTCAAATTAATGCCTGTTTTATGGATTGGAGCAAGTGGTCTGAACAAGATGAATGTGGGTGATGAGAGGAGATACAAAATAAAAATCTCCTAAAATAAAAAGCCTTCATGAGAAGCATGGGCAGTGGGTGGGGCGTATCACAG
The DNA here is from genome assembly GCA_036877545.1 of Yasuhikotakia modesta. NCBI lineage: Eukaryota > Metazoa > Chordata > Actinopteri > Cypriniformes > Botiidae > Yasuhikotakia > Yasuhikotakia modesta. The sequence goes on along the minus strand of JBAJNP010001367.1, from coordinate 41,917 downwards.
ACACGTGCTTTAATATAGAGGCCAACGGCGGGGTTTGGAGGTTCAGCTGCAGGGCTTGGCTTTAGTCTCTCTGTCGCCACCTCTGTTTGAAACATAGAATTGAAAGTTATTTTCAGCTGTATATTTTTTCATGGATGGCATGTTTAAATTCTAAAAGCTACAAATGCTTTGCCATCCTCAACAATATAGTAGCCGGATCTTTTTAATATTTCTTTTTTATTTATGGATTAAAAAGTTATTTTTGTACAGAAAATTACTTCCAGGAAGTAAGGCCTCTGAAAAGCAGCTGTTTCTGTGTAGAGACAGCATTTCCTGTTTCTCCTGTCACATGTGGCCGTTTTATCAGCATCTACTGCCTTTAGAAGCCTTTCTCCCTCTTTTCTGCAGTCTGTGTTTTTTGTGCTCTGTCTGTCTGTGGTTTGGCTGCGACTGAAAGCTGTAAGTGTTGTTCACTCAGAGGTTCGGCCCTCGCTGGCTTATGCTCACAGCTTCAGACACATTCAATTCACACTCACTCAGTGTGCTGTCAAAGCAAATGATATTGATTCAGGAGAAAATCTCTCTCTTTTCTCCCTGTAATTTTAATGTTTACATCTCGTTTTAATCTCTTTTTTTAAATGAAATCCATCCATCCATTTCTCCTCTCTCCAAACAAATCAGTAATTATGTGGCCATGACTTGAAAAGGAGCAGCAGTGAGGAGACGCATGAAAGAGGAGGTGGAGGCAAGCTGAGGGTCCAACACGAACACAGTGGGAGGAAAAGAGATGACATGAATGTAGAAAGAAAAAGCTGAGGGTGCGAGAGAGGGAGAGATAGGGAGAGATAAGGAGTGAGGGAGAGAGAGGCACCATAGGAACCTTGAGAACTGAGGACACTGGAGGTAAATATTAGCTGTGTTTGGGGTAATTCCTTAATTATTTGTCCTTTGCAGATTTAAATATAGTTTAATTCCACTTAAATGTAAATGTACTATATACTGTATATTAATTAATATACAGAATAGCTGATTAAATAATGAATGAAATATTAAAGCTACAATCCAGAACTTTTTATGGTTAAAAATGCATAACAGATCAATGTTTAAAACTGTTTCCTTATTTTACCACAATTCACAACAGCAGGTTTATAATAATGATTTATCATTTGGGCTGTCGGTCTGGAACATGTCAGTTTGGTTTCATTTGACTTTTAACGTAATACAAGAAAAGTATGTAAATGAACTTTTGTCGGTTGTCAGTTTCAAACAGAGATGGCGGTCGAGGTGAAAGTTAGCGATTGCTGCTTTCATACGTAAAATAAAAGAAACAGATCTTTGCTTGAGCTGATCTTGATGTTAAGCGTCGCTTCCCTCATGGAGAGAGAGGGAGAGAGAGAGAGAGAGAGAGAGTATTGGTGGGGTTTTCTCTAAGGCCTCACTGCTGGTGTGTTAATCACAGCTCTGCTGACTGAGAGCTTTAAACAGTGGCTGCAGAGACCTTGGAGTGAGTTTTCAGGCCTCTGTGGCGTCTAATTATTGTGTTTGCAAGCAGATTTTTAAATGTACTGCCATCTTATGATGTATAGAAAAGAGACAGGCTAGAATTTGTTTCTGTGAAGAAAGCATCACCCTCAGATTTCCCCATGGAAACCTGTCAGATGAGACGCACGGCTCTCCAGGAATTATGGGGTGTCTGTAGATTATTGAGCAGAGAATCTTGTGTTGAAACAGCCGTTCTGATCTATAACAGCACAGTGTATGAAACCCTTCACTTTATCAGCACTGTCACACCAGGCTACCTTAGCATGATGTCATTAAACAAAACTGATGACGTCATTTCCTCCTACCTTTAGCCCAGCTGTGGTCCGTTGCCATCACTAAATGTGAAACTGATCTCTCTTTTAGACACATTGTGTTGTTTGTTTCAACACTATTATCCTTCCACATTAGCAACAGAATGAATTGATCCAATCTGAACAGTTCATCTGTGATGCCACTCGATCAATCTCTGTTTTACCAGCTCGTCCGTCTCTCTGTCTGTCTCCCTGTCTGTCTCTTTGTTTCTTTCTCACAGCTCATGTTTGTCTTCTAAATCTCTCTTTTTCTTCAGACCACTGTGACCTCTCATCTTCCAGCTCTGCATCCATTTGTGTTTATTATTTTAGCTCAGGACAGACGTCTTATTGAACTGTGATGTGCTCGTGTCTTTCATGTCGTGTTTTATCTGAGTAATGCCTGTGTTGTATTTGCTTTCTCTGTCTTTCTTTTATGCTGCATTAGATTAAACAAGGACAGGCAGGAAAAACACATTCATTGTTCCTGCAGTAAATTCCTCCTCAACACACAAACAGAAGCTGGATTGTAGCAGGAAATGCGACAGGAGGCTTTGATTGGTACAGATATTTTGGCAGATTTTTAAGCAGTAAGGTTCAGTACGGGAGGTTTCGTGAATCTACTGTATGCGATGCAGAACGGCTTGATCGTTTATTTAAGCAGTTAACACTTTTTACTGAAATGGTAAGAAAACCTTTACAGCTGCAGTGCGAAGGTTTTTTGTAAATTAAGGGAAAAATGTTTCTGAGCGTGTCAGGTATGTAAAGTTTTTTTCATTAGCAACTTTTTCCATTAGAATATATACTTATATAAATAATCACCAGACTACAGTAAAATACAGTATACAGTCATTTAATAACGCGAAAAGATTAAAAACAATCCTGTCATACAAAATAAGAATCAGTTTATTAATAAAAAAACACAACTTTGCCACAAAAATGTTAGATTTAGATTTTTATTATATACATAATGATAAGTGATAGTAAGCCCAAGTAAAAAACACATTTTTTCTGATTTTAATCAATCTTCAGTTTAACAACAATATTTGAGAAGTCCTTGAATTCTCAGCTCTTATATTAAGAAAATAACCTCTTTGTAGAAGCAGTAAGATATTAACATTGTCACGTGACCTGGGCATGTTGTTCTTAAGCTCATGTGACTATTGTGTGATTAGTGTGATCACTGATATGTAATATGAAGTTTCTTAGCATGTCACAGTTGAAACCATCAATCTCTTGTTTTCTCTCTCTCTGTTCTTACGGAGCATCTTGGGCGATGCCTCCTGCTCTCCACAGACTCGTGATCCAGAGCGCAGGAGAAGCTGTCAGCGCGTCTGATGCCTGTCAGAGACAGAGGCCGAGCGATGGATCTCTCCTCTCATCCATCTGCTCTGCTTTATGTATATAGGTCAAAGACAATGGAGCGGAGAGAAAGAGAAGGAGAGAAAAAGAGAGAGAGATAGAGGCTATTGATAAAGTGCAGCACAAAATTAAACATTAGCGTGTTGTGGCATCATAGAAAATGACAAATGATAGGAGGTATTGTAGTGATAGCGGCGCTTCTGCAGGTTCAGGAACTGCTGCTCTGTGGAGCTGCCGTGGATCCAGTCAAACCGCAGCAGAGGAACCACAGTCCCAAGATAAAGCCACAAACTTTAAGAGGGAAGAGCTGATAAAGTTTCTGTTTATTTACATTTAAATGACTGTTTTTTGTAGCAGCTCTCTTGGGCTGCTGCGTTTCTGTCTCTCTTTTTTACCTCTGGTGGGTTTTTCTGAAGAATACAGCCGCTTTAGGCTTGGATTGGAGGCTGATGTAGTCAGGAAGGGATATTGTTCAGGGTTTTTTGTAGCCAGACGTTTGACTGTTGGCAGAAACATCAGTTACTCCTGTAATGCTCATCATTTGCTCTTCATACAGTTGCAGTTGGACGATGAAGTAAAAAAGTGAATTTGCCTTTATATTGCTGACATGGTTCAGACCAAAATTACTGTTTGCCTTTTTAGGAAATCACCTTGCTAACCTGAAATCTAGTTTTGTCATCATGTCTTTTTAAGTTCTCATGCTAGGAACCTGATGTCTCATAAGTTTCCTAGTGGAACAATCAGCAAATAAGATTTCAGTTCGTATTTTGTTAGTAATTTATTTACATATCTTTTCATTAAAATACCCTTGCCATTTTCTGTACAGTATGTAAACGTTCTGTAGGAGTTTAAAGCTCACCGTATTTCTGCCTTCCAGCAGGTTCTTAAAACTCATCTCTGTGCCCGTTTCATTGGCAAAACATCTCTTTGTTTCTTCCCACTGAACGCAGAAAGAGGAATAAGCGGGGCCAGAGCGAGCGCGTGTCAGCCGTCAGGAGGTACGCCGGGTTTGGTGAAGGTTCCTCCCCCAGCGTCTCAGCGCTCCAGAAATCACCACAGTAAAGCAGCAGGTTTATCAATTTGAGCTGGCCAACTGCACAGCTAAATGTATGTGAAAGTTAACAAATCCCTGAGGTAAATTGAGGCAGATTTCAGCTGTCTGTGTGAGGCTGCTGAGGTGCGACATGCTGGATTGAAGCTAATGCCTCAGGCTAGTGCAATCAAACCGACAGTTGAAGAGTCTCCAGCTCCCAGCTGAGAAGAATCTCAAACACGCAGTAAATGACTCACCTCAGAGCTGGAGGAGGAGACACCGTAACATTGTTTTTATCGACTATTAAAGCACTTCTCCAGCAACAGGGTATATCTGTTATCACGTGTTAGAATGAAGCCAGCGGCTGAGTCTAGAATCGTTCACAATCTGCACTACACAGGATGCAAAATTAAGCCCTCCTGAATTATTGTACATCAGGAATTGATCTCCCAGAACTACAAATTCCTCCATCATTTACTCTCCCTCACATATTCCAAACCTCTGTGCCTCTGACGAACACAAAAGATGATATTTTGAAGTGTTGTAATGTTTTTGAATGTATTTATTTAAAATGTATTTTGAAATGTTGGTAACATCAGAGGCACAATTGACATCCATTAAATGGACAAAAAAAAATTCAAAATATCTTATTTTGTGTTTCACAGAAGAAAACTGTCACGGGATTGGAATGACATGAAGGTGTGAGTAAATAACAGTTTCAGTTCTGGTGAGACTAAAGTTTTTTAAAGCTAGTGTATTCTGTACTTTTCATCTGTTTTTAAGGTGAGCTGATATTGCTAAATATTTTTCTTATGCTAAAAAAACTCACTTTGGTAAGAGATTAGAGACCAAATGTAAAAGTGAGAGGTGAGGTGAATTAGATGCTAATGCTTACATGTATGTGCATATGTTGTGAGGTATGGCGTGTCTAAGCATGTATTTCACCATCAGCAGTGCAGCAATGTGCGGTAGGAGTTATTTATTAGATTGTGTGTTGATCCTCCAGCGATGCTTCTTGACTAGCCTTACCAGCTAGATTCTCTCATTGAAATTCCATTTGAACAAGTACTGGTACTCGTTTAGCTGGTAGAGCATTGCGCTGGCAGCGCTAAGGTCATGAGTTTGAGGTGCATGAGCGGTTGAATTATATAGCACAAATGCCCTGTAATTTGCTTTCTGCCAAATAAACAAACAGCAGCATGTGTTACAGGCCTATTAGAACCAAAATCGCAGAACCGGAGAGGTTGCAGCGGTGCGATTCGCGCATTTCTCTTCGCCGGATCTCAAACAGTCTGTCGGTAACGCGTGTCTGAGCGGGAGTTATGCGTGTCCTCCCCCGTGGTTGACTTGTGTGGTGATGCATTTGTTAGGGACGTGAAACGCCAGCAATGACAAGCAGATTTCCTCTCCGCTCGTCTCTGCCAAACGCCGGCCTGGATGTTCTTTCCTGAGTGACTGTGTAAAGTATTGACATCAGCTGAATAAATAAACATAAGCTGGGACTTCACTCCCAGGCTGCTTGGACGGACAGAGAAGCAGACGGCTGTACGGTTAAACCCCCCCCGCTGTAACGGTACATTACAGACAGCACAAACAAGCGCTCTCTAATCCCCGACCTCAGAGCGGGATATTTATCTTAGCTGCTAAATAAATTGATTAGAAAGCAGGAGTGAGGAGAGTCGTCCATCAGCTGGCTGCTTCAGGAGAACTGCATTAGGGTGCCGGCTAGAGGACAATTGCTCTGACCGGCCCTCCCCCTCCTTCCTGTTACCCTCCTCCTCCTCCTCTATGCCAATCTCAGGCTCTCCAGTCAGACACTGTGACATAGCTGCAGTGTTTCTCCAGACACCTGCCTGCCTCCCTTTTGCATATGTACACAATATACTTAATGGGTCAACAGCTCAGGCAGAAAGAGGCGATTTTCAGAGGGGGGAAACTGGCTTTCACAGGCCTCAAGTTAGCCGGTCCCCTTTCAGATAATTCAAAGACAAAAGGGGCCGATTTCAGCCCACATTCACAGCCAACCAGCCAGCACATATTTCCATTTTTTATTTCAACACAAACGGTCCTCTTATCTCCTGTGAAATGTCTCAGGCCTCATGGGAGGCTGGGAAAAAGTCTGTTGCTTGTTTTCACAGTGCAAAGTGCAGAATTCCTCACTTTATCATTTTCAAACTATTCTCACTGTATTTTTGTAGTTTATATTTAGTGCACCTTTGTTGAATCAGATTTGTCTGCGTAATCTTTTCAACCTGGAAACGTTTCCAATGACAAATTGTTTCCTGTGTGCTTTTGTAATTGTAGTTTTTGCCTCAGATTGTGATCTCCATGCACACTTGTGTTCCTCTGGACTTTCAGCTGTTTGGGTGTAAATGCCTCTGGACTGCAGGAGCTTCTCATAACATTAGATTAAATGGTGACTGACAGTTGATCCAGACTACAAGAAATTCAGTAGCTTTCTCACAAATTCATTAGGTCTCTCTCTCCCCTCTCTCTCTTTCTCTCTCTGTCTCTCTCTCTCTCTCTCTCTTTCTCTCTCTCTGTCTCTCTCTCTCTCTCGTCCAGTCAGCTGAGGAACGCAGGGGAAGTGAAATTTTACGGGCCGTATTACAAACTGTGAATGCTGTGGAACAATGTTACGAGACTTTCTCTCCAAACACAAGTCAGACTCTACAATGGTTAAAGTGTTTTCTTCCCAGTTGTTTGAGTAGCAATGGTTTGTTAAAGCTTCTTGTGCTTGTGGCCGTTCAGCTGTTTGTTAGTACAGAAGTCAACAGTGTTTGTTTGTGGTTAAATGCTAAGAAACACAACTCAGCACATTTAACAGTCTCTGTTCTGTGGTCGTGTGAGATCCACTTAGTATAAGTGACCCAGTGTGATCCAGGGCAGCACAATCTCACCCGACAGCAAACACGTCTCCAAATCGGATTTTGTGCCCGGGATGCATCGCTCACACTCCCCCTTGTAAGATTTTATTGGAGTTGAAATCTAATTTATCATAATTCAAACATGATTCAAAGCACATGTCTCTCAGTTGTCTAAGCCATTTGTTTCATTCAAATATTTGCTTTGCTGCAGTTAATTCCACCTCCAGTAAATCATGTTTCAAAGCTCTGTGGCGTTTCAGACGAGCGACATGATGAATGGAGACTGGACAGAACGGAGAGCCGTGTGCGTTTTGATCAGTGACGGGCGCTTGAACCGGGTGTCAAAACGTTTTTTTAAAGAGCAGGATGTTTGTCCTGATTCATGTTGCTAGCGAACAATGACATAACAATCCTGCAGCTGAAACGACTGATGAAACTAACAAAAGCTTGTGTGTAGGAAAGCAAGAATGATTCCCACTGTTGCACTTTTAAAAAAATGTTATTCAAGCAGCCTTAATTATCTTGCCTTCAACATTTTTGACAAATTTGTGAAGATTTAGTTTGGAATTTAAAACAAATTACAAAATGGTCTCGTGTTTATTTACGCTACATTTATTGTGTTGCATGAAACTGTGTGAATGTTAAGTGTCTGTGTTTGACGAGGCTTTCCAGCAGCGAGGCGGTTGCGAGAGATGAGCGCGATTCTGTTACGGCAGAACAAAGGATTGTGTCTCTCCTCACACACGGCCCTGCCGCTGCCTCTCTGTGACTCCAGAGTGAAGGCATCTCTCCTCTGTCATGGGAAAGAGTTGGACGAGGAAGAGGAGAGCTCTTTCACTCCACATCTCCTTTTGTCTGAGGCTCTTAATTGGGCCCCGCTTTGAAAACCAAGGTGCTAAAGAGGGACTTGAAATTTATTTTTCCCCATCAATTAAACAAAATGAACAATATGTTCTCAAACAGAAAGAAAATCTCCTCATCTTGTTGTACACCTGAAAGAAAGCTGGTCTTTTTGCGCACACACTCTCACAGACGAGCTGTGGGAATTTTTCGTCTCCCACACTGGCGGTGATGTCTGTGTGGAGGGTCTGTATTAACATGACTCGGTGTTGTCAGAGTGTCTGTGGACGGCAGAGATAACCTGACTATTACAAGCTTTGTGTCTGTGTTCAGAGATGGCAGTCAGCTGCCTCTTATTAAACCAATTTAATTAGACTCATTTCAATAGAATTAATTAGCGCAGTACCACAAGATTTTAAAAGGAAGGTGATTGGAGTCGCGTGTTTCTTCGCCTCTGTAAAAAGCATTGTTTCATAATTTAATTTCAGAAGTTCTTTAATAAGATCTCGGATCTTCTAGCTGTGCAGCAAAAGTGGTCAGAATTATTTCTGAAACCATTATGAAGGTTTCACACTCGTGTTCTTATAATTATGCTGCATGGTGGTATAAATTAAGTTTTTTTTTTTCCTTTTCAGTAATTTTTTATTGAATATAAACAGAGCTCCAGTGTTTTATTGCCATTCTTTCTGCTTTATTTCCAGTGCTTATTCAGTTCCATTCTGAAATATGTTGAGTGAATGATGTGTGTGTTGTTTTGTGCTATCTGTAGGTGTCAGGAAGTGATTTGTTATTGTGTGTATCAGGAGGGCTGGAGATGTTGCGGTGTGTTGCAGCATTAGTGCTGCGGTGAGCTCATTGATAGCAGCTCTGCAGGAGACAGCGGCGCATGCTAAAGAAACTCGCCCTCTTCACTGAATTCTGCAAATGTCAAAGTTGAGAAATAAGTAGAGATGTTCATCTGTCCTGTGTGTGATTGCGAGTTTGTCTGTGAGAGTTTGTGTGTTTGTGTGTGTGTGAGAAATAACCCCCTGATTTTTTTAGTCAAGAAACCCATGTTGCTCTTTGAAATTCACAGGAGTATTAAAGCTGTGGATATTTGATTGTGAAGGATTCTGAGCACAGCAGCGTTGTGTGTGTGTGTGTGTGAGCTGTACAGTACATCTCCAGAACATTTGATGTGGATATAAGTGGAGGAATCTGAGCAGATTTGTTGCCGCGCTCTATGTGCTGGATACATTTTTAATCAGTACAGAGGAAAAATTAATTTGCCATCCCAGGAAGGAGGAGCTGGTACCAGAGAGATGCCACAGTTTCATTAGCTGTGTTTTGTCAAAACACACCAGAGAGAGAGAGAGAGAGAGAGAGAGGGGGGGGTAATTAAGTGAGGGAGAGACTCTTTTTGCCTTTAACGTCATCCATTGCTTTAAATAATGCCTTCTAAGGGCACTTAAAAGTATGAAGCCTGCATACTCCCTATGAATACTGCAGAGGGAAGTTTAGTCACTATTAATTCATTGTATAATATCTGACATTCTCAGTCTCAACTAACTTTTATTGTATGGATTTTAAACTTTTACCTGTTTGTGTTTTAGAGAGGTGATGAGAAGTTCTGGGTGAACTACAAACACATTTACATTTATAAATTACACTGTTGTATTTAAAAACTGAAATATTGAGAAGCAGAAAGTGGCGCTTCAGTGTTGACACTGAACAGTTTTGTTGATGTGTTTAAATGGCTTCACACGTGTCGCTGTGTTGACCCCACAGCACCCCTGTGACCCCTGTGTCTTTTACTCATCTCTCCCTCTCTTTTTTTTCCTTTCTTCCTGCCCCCCCCTCTCTCTCACTCCTCTATCTCTCTCTCTCCTGCAAAACTCTGCCTGGAGAAATGTAGACATGCATGACATCCGTGTCCTCTCCGAGAGTTTGATTAATTATATAAGGCAGCGATCAGGGATGCGTTCTGCAACCTGTTTAACTTGCAGGGATTCAGGCATGCAGACAGATGGATGGAGGGATGTGGGGGAAAGAAAAGAGTTTGCCAAACCTCTGCTGAGGGCGAAACAATTTAGAGTGTTAGCAACTGTCTGATAAGAGGTTAACAATAGTGTGAGCTTTCCCTCTCTTCTCTCAGAGCCGTGAGGGGCCACAGGGAACAGCGGCGAGCGGCTGACAGTCAGCCGTGATAATGTATTCATATACAGAGACACGGAGCCAGAACGGCGCGTTACTGAAGACCTGCAGAAGAACGCGTGGAGTTTGTTTCCAGGGAGCTGAATAAACTGTTCAAAAGAGATGAATAACAAAGTAAAGAGCAAAATGAAAGTTTTCTTAAAAGTCTTTTGGGCTTTCGAGTGTGTGTTTGCTGAAGAAACGCTCTCGCAGCGCATCAAACGGACGTTTGTGATTGAGTGTCCCGTTTTACAGATTTCTGTCACTTTGCATAAACATTCGTCTCTGTTTGTGATTTAAAATTTTTGCTGTTCCTAAAGGCAACATTAAATCTAAATTCAGACTCTGTTTACATTTCTAAGCATGTCTCTGGTTTCCTATGATTATATGTAACCTCAGTTACATCATCAGAAACAGTCAGAGTCAGAGTAAGATAATGAACATTCACAAATACGAGTGTTTGTAAAGATTCATTTATTTTGTACTTTTTTTGATGTAATCAAGGATGTGGAGAGAAAACGTTGTTAACATAATACTCTAACCAAACTGTTTAAAATCAACATTTATTTAAATGTATTATAAATGCTGTTTTTATGCTGTCTTTAAACTCTGTTTTTTATTGGTTCATTAGCAGACTTGGAGCAAAGCTGAAGTACTGAGCAGCTAGCACAGATGTGTCTGACCCCTCCTGGTACTGCCCCCACCCTCCGCATCATCATGACTGGCCCCGCCCCCGTGCAGCCTCAGCTAATGCTGAAACTGAGGCCCCAGGCCTGACTCTCACCGGGACCTGCGGTTCAATGCCGAAGTTTTCCTGAATGACTGCAGAAAACCTGCGAGCTGTTTATTCACTCGAAGCGCCGGACCCCATGATTGCTTTAGAGCAGTGAATGTGCAGAGCTGGGAACTCACTCCAGTAGATGTGAACTCCAGCCTCAGAGCTCAGGAAAATTAATAAGGAGGTTGTTGTAGTCAGTTTAGTGCTATTGTACATGTTATAAAGCAAACATGGTTTAAATCATTAGAGTGTAAATGAGACAGAATGTTTTATCTTGCCTAACAGTCTCTCTATTATCTGATTGGCTGTTCATGCAAATGTCATGCAGGTTTGAAAGGAGCCGAGGGGAGTAAATGATGGAAGAGGGGTGATTTTGGGGTGATCTATGTAGGATTAAGGGTGAGGGCCTCTGTGGGGCACAGATTGAGGCACCTAGATGCTGTGATCCTGATAAAACGGTTTTAATTGGGTGTAGAGATCATGACTAATGTTTTAAGTGGCCTTATGGGAAAGTGTAGAATACAGCCTCAGATCTTCAGTTGGTTTGCCGTGTTAAAGCATCTTGCTTTAAGCCGTATTTACAGTCTATGTAAGATGAGAACAGTGGCAGTCGATTCTCCTCAAGTCATGGGTGTCTGGATCTGCTGGCCGGGCCTTTTCTTTCTCTTTCTGTTGTTATTGAAACACTGTTTTCTAGCCTGGTTTTGGGCCTGTGCCGACCCGTCTTTGCCAAGTGCACTTGTTTGCTCCCTCTCTTTCTTTCAATCTCATCTTCCTCGTACTCTAAACACCATCAGACTCATTTATCTCTCACCCGCAACATCTGCCCTCAGTGTGCGCTCTCATGAAACAAACCGTTTAGTTTAGCAAGCACCACAGATGCGGTTTATTCTCAGACATCACATGTTAAAATGACAGCATCTACAGTAAATACCAGAGCAGTGATTTGACATAAGTGCTTAAAGACAGCGTGAAACATGGCATAAAACATAACAGAGTTCTGTGATTGATTTCATTTGATTGTAAGTAATTGTTATATTGTAATTGGATTGTGGATTTTGTTTGCATCAGAGGAAAACTGTTCCTTTGATCCATCAACATGATTTTTTAAATGGTTGCTTCTGCTTTGAAAGGGGATCTGAAGACTCTGTGCCCCGTCTGCACACATGAACTTCCTGTGTCCGCCCCCTCAGGAGCTGATATTATTGGTTAATAGTGTTTTCCATCGCCAGCATGGTATTACTCAGCAGAAAAAATAGTTCAGGGCTTCAGGAAGTTATTAGATTCTGATAAAAGATTATGTGAGTAATTTCACAGGGTTGCCACAGTCATGGAGAATCTGGCAGCGTCAGGGAATTTTCACTCTTGTAGGCCTGGAAAAATCAAGGACGTGTGAATATAAAGTGTTCAGGTTCTGGTGTTCAGCTTGAATGTTATTTTATAGCCAGTATTTTTATAGCTCTATAAAACTGTATTTAAAAACCCTGTACAGTAGTTATGATTGACTGGATAAGATCACTGGTCAAAAGATGTTGAAGTATAAATCATCACAGTAAGTCCAGCAATATTGAGGAACAAAGTAAATGGGGTAAATTATTTTTACATCATGTTTTATTCAATGTTGTCAAACCTGTGTTCTGCTGTCAGTTAGCAGGTTTTGCTGTGCAGCTGCTATAGCAGCAATAACCCAGCGTTTCTTCATAAGACATGGAGCATGCGCTGATGTGATGGATATAACCTCTGACTTTCTTCTCTTACTGTGAATGAGGTTAAAGCACAGAGCACAAATACAACTGTGAAGTCAGTGAGATGTGGGCTGTTTAATCTGTCTGCAGGCGTTCTGAGTGAATGTTGCATGCTGGGTAATTGCAGGCAGGAAATGCAAACCTCTCTAAAGCAGCTGATGGGAAAGACCCTCAGATTGTTGGCATGAGTTCTGTGTAATTTTACATGAAGGTTTCATGATAATGTAAAACAACACGCTACATGTTTGACAAGCTCTGCAGAGTGTCAACAGCTGTGTCTTAAAAATGGGTTATTGGTTGTGTCTCATTTGTTTTTATCAGCACAGATTACTGCAGATACTGTCTCTTTTTTAGGTTTGTGTTTCAGTTGTAGCCATTGGTATTGTTGAAATGAACTGAATCAACGCATGTATTTTAATGTGTTTGTTGTGAGTTTTACAGAGTTAAAGAATCTCTCTTCGTTGGCGTTGATTGCGCTGCTGTTTTTGGGAAGGAGAGCTGCGTTCCACTGGTTTATATGATTATTTCTTCAGGTTACAGTAGATATGACATGTTTACCTCCAGTGTAATCTATGTCCCGCGCTTGCTGCCGGGGTCACACGTTTGAACCCGATGCTGCCCAATTCATCATGATAGGGAGTGAAACGGGCTTGACCCCCGACCCCTCAGTTTTTGATTGAACCGAAGACAGAGCCGTGGGGTTCTGCACTCCTTCCCTGCCGGGCCGGGCGGGGCTCTGCTGCAGACCCGTTCCGCTCCTGCGGAGAAATCGATACGCTATATCTTTCCCCCTGACCTGCGCTCTGACCCTGATTGCCGCTCTCCTGTCAGAGCGCAATTGGTTTGAACAGCAGGGCCCACGAATAAAACAAGCCTGCATTGACGTGGAAAAGGTGCCTTGGCTCTTACTTTGAGTGAGCTGTTCACCTTGGCTTTGGTTATAATCATGCATTACATGAAAGGACAAATTCCCTTCATTATTGATCATTGTGTGAGCTCCGTTCCTGAGCGCCAGGCCCTGTAAATAAGCACTTTTGACAGGCCTGGCTGGCTCCGCCCCAGCGCTCCGTCCGCTACGAATGCACATTGGCAAATGGCTTGTTATATATACAGCTTGTAGATGAAATGGAGCAGGCCAGAAGATGCCAGCTGTAAACTCTGAAGGGCAGACTGGACTGTGTGATAGCGCTTGTTCTTAAAGGGGTAATGTCCCTGTTTTCCACAGTATTAACCAGGGCGTTCTAACATCTCAGCAATAGACAGAATAGTACAGAAAGCAGTTTGAGACGCTGTAGCGCCTAATATAGTGACTTTGGCAACATTTTTTTTTAATGTGCTAATTTTTTTAAATAAAAAATGTGCTTGTTATGAATTCAATGATTTGAGCTAATGAAACTAAATTTATGATTCCATTATTGTCAAATTATATTGCTGGTAAACATGTTAGTTTTAAAATTTGATCTACATTTTTTTATAAATGTTTGTGGTTTAGCACGTAGTCCTGGTTGTGTATACAGGAGAAAACAAACCACAACACTCTCGTAGCCAATCAGCAGCAGGAGGCGTGTTTGCCAGTTCTATAGTGTTATTATGTTGAGGGTGGGGCAAAACAGGGAGGGGTGTGTTTGTTTGGGTGTCAATTGAAATCGCTTACTGCACTTTTAAACAGAAATCTTCAGTTACGGTACTGTAGATTCAGTTGTTTAGTGTAAATGTGAATGTTTACACTATCTGACAGCTTGAAGAAGACAGGAAGTAGATTAACACATGGACAAATATGATGTGCAAATGTCTTTTGATATGTCATAAATTAAGACAGAAATCTGAATCACTTATCTGAGCGCCTGTTAATGATGTCAGAGCACGGCTGCAAATGACATCTCCAAAGATCTGCTTTAGGCTCAACAACATTAGAGTTAAACAGAGATAATTTTGACATATTTCTGAGATGTTTTAATGGAAGCGTTTTTATCAGTTTGAGTACTGAAGTGATTAAGGATGTTGACTGTACATTATGTCTCTGTGAACCCCAAATTCAACATCCATTTAGTGTGGATGGCAGAGGTCAGAGGTCATAAACCATCACCGAATGACAATTTTCACTTGTGTGGTTTTACTCATTAGCTGTCATTAGCAGGCCTGAGTCTTCAACAGTGAGAGATGAATATTTTATAAAGCGTTTCCAGGCTGCTTATATTTGAAAAATACAAAAATGTATTTCCTTCCAGACGCATCACTATGTTTCTTTTCCAGCCCAGCAATGGCATTTCTCCCAAACTTTATACCCAAAACCTGCTCATTAATTTTGCAGATATGAACTCGGCCTCCAGACAGGCATCAATCAGCTTATATGACGCTCTGTCTTTATTCCCCTCACACAGCAAATCAATGACTTCTGTCCTGCAGCTGAAACCCAAAGCAGAAATAATTCTGTTTACTTCTGTAAGTGATTCCAGGGTTCTGTTTAACAGAAGCGTTTTAATACCGTTTAAAATCTAACAACATAAGCCTGCGTGAAGAGAGGACCACAAATCACTCTGTGCAATTTTATACAGTTTTCCTTGCCAACATCATAGATGGTGTTAAAGGAAATCTTTCTCTTTCTTTAACAGAGACAGACAGGATAAATAGCTAACAGTGACTCTTTGATTGTGGCCAGTAGTGGTTGAGATGAAACATAAAGGGGCTTTCATAGGCCAGAGGACACTGGTGAGAGAGGCGAAGGCAAATCTGTTTGGCTTTGATCCTGAAAACGCGTCCAGGACCAGTAAACTCACGCTTTGTTAGCGAGAGACGCGCGGGTGCGCGTGCCGTCCCCTCACGGACGCTTGCGTTTGTTGTACTTATCACAGCGAGGCAGAGTCCAGGTTGGGTTTGGTTACGCATGAAAGTAAAATGCGACTTCCCGGCTTGTCATGTATCAAAATGTTTGCCCACAATTGTTTAAAAAAATCATTTTGCTATGAAGTAGCGAGCTTTCAGCCGAGCGGCAGAGAGATGGATTGCTTTCTGCAGTTTCTGACAGGTGTAATTGTTAAGGCGTCATCTGTTCTTGTTTGCACAAAATACATTTTAGCCAACTGTAGGACTTGCTTGCTAATCTTTCTCCCATCATTCCATTCTTTGCTTGCCACTAGACAAATCCCCTGTTATTTGACCAGATGGTGGGAAATCCATTCTCATGATAAGTTGCTTCTAGTTTGCATTTAGATTACCTGCAAAAATGGAACAATTTACTACCCTGCCTCTAACCATAACTTGCAGTTTTCTTTGTATAGATTTGACTTACTTGTAACAAATTATATAAATCTTGATGAGTATGTTAAAATGTGAGGTAATGTATGTCAGGAGGAAGAACAGAACGCTTTAATGGGTGCCGACAGTTCGATAGAGCTGCAGAAACATCAGACAGGATGTGAATTCTTCACTTTGCACCATAAAATCTGCACAATGTGTCTTGTAATCCTCCAAAGAACAGCAAAAGAAGCTCATTTGACTCCAGATTTTCATCTCAACGGGGTGGAAGAACCTGAAATGAGATCTCTTCACTGTCTCAGTTCTTTCTTTCAGATGCCGGTGAGATGAAACGGAGAGCCTCTTTAGTTTCCTGCTTCTTGGATGGTTCTTCTGAAAGCAGGTCCAGTAATAGGATGTTTCTCCTCAGAAGAGATCTCAATAGTGTCTCAAACACAAACCCTTCTCATCAGATTCTTCCCAGAGGGAACTGTCTCTGTTATCCTGTCCACGATCATTCATGGCTGTATACACCTGTGTGTGTTCATTTGTGTCTGCTTGTGTTTCTCTTTAGGATTTTTAAGAGACACATCGGAGGAAAATAGAGACGGAGACGCTTAAGTGGAAAATAACCAGAGCTCATTGATTTCTCCTTAATGTAAACGGTATAAAGTAACCAGTTATTGAAAGTTTTAAAAATGGAGTGAGTTTTCAGATGTATTTAAACTGTTTTTAGATGAAACAAAAGTAGGCCAAGCGTCACCCAGTGTTAAAGAAGGTAAAGTGTGGTTTACGAATGAAATAAAGACAGCTTGTGTCTGCCTTATAACTAGATGACAGGTAAACATGCTTTAAAGTTCGGCTGTTGATAGAATTGCCTGTTGGCCAGGTGCATCGCCTGCAGATATCAGGGAACTTGTATTATGTATAAATTATCTGTCACCTTTTCTCATTCTTTCTGTGCTGTGATGAGCGCTCATTTGCATAATCCTTTTAAGGAGTCAAATTATTCTGTCATGTAGCAGATTTAACATGCTAGCCAGCGTTCCTCTGCCTCTCCGCTAATTAGCATGTACATTAGAGTCCAGTTAAATGTGTTCGCCGGTGTCCAGGGCCACCGACAGCTGAACGTGTCCATTACCTGCTCAA
The DNA here is from genome assembly GCA_036877545.1 of Yasuhikotakia modesta. Lineage (NCBI taxonomy): Eukaryota > Metazoa > Chordata > Actinopteri > Cypriniformes > Botiidae > Yasuhikotakia > Yasuhikotakia modesta. Next base: position 24,926 of record JBAJNP010001367.1, on the reverse strand, counting down.
AGCCTGTCATGATCAATGCTTTCCTCCAGGTGATTTACTGACTGCGCTGAACAAAAACAGATGATTCATGAACGCATGTTGTGAGGAATTATATATGGAGTATATAGTTATTATCTTTATAGACTTCTGTGTTGTTTGGTCTGTTTCCCAGTTTTTCTGTGGTGGGGAGCATTGCAGATTTAAACTCTGTAGAAACAAAGATATTTGTAGAGTATTTAATAAAACTGATTTTGTTTTAATGTTATGAATATACAGTAAGTCTGTATGCTAAGATGTTATTGCGTCCATGTTGGACCATAAGAAAGAGTAAAAGTAAAAAATTGTCTTATTTTGTGTAGCAGGGAACAATGGGGTGAGGTTGCTGTATGTTTAGGGTCTAGCAGGTGCTTGTATTCGACTGCTGTGTCTGTGAGCTTTAGCGTCTGGGCTAGCTAACGGTTACCACTGTTGTGTAATGTAAAATTCATTGAAGCGAATGATTTCTGGTTACACCATCACCGGTGAAGTTCAGCGAGCCTAGTCAGATGCTGTTTATACACAACATACACAACAATCTCAGATTCAGTCCTGCACTTTCCTGTGAGCATTTTGTGTCACCTGATAACAGGAAGCTGTCTTACCCATCAACACTCTTGTTTTCCCTGGAAGCCTGCAAAACAACAGGAAATTAAACTAGCGCTGTGTGCCAAGCACTTGGGCTTTTCATTTCAAAACAACAATTTTAGTGATATCTTTAATGAAAATCAGCAGGTCAGTGAGATAAAGCCTCAGAGAGACCCTTTTGGAGCCACCGCGCTCTAATCATCTGATTTCCAGAGTTTGGGGAGGTTTGGGGCTGAATCAGTGTTTGCTCAACAGAAGTGCTTCGCCGTGACTTCAGATCCTGATCTTCAATCAGGAGCAAATTGGCGGTTTGACCGAACGTGTAGATTGGAGGACGGACGGGCGAAATTTTAATACTCACAGACTAATTGCGATTAGAATCACATTTGCTTTAATTCAAGCAGCGTGATGAAAGAGGAAGCAGGACACCGGCGTGGCCGTCATTAGATGTGCGTTCAGTCTGAGCTCTCTGCCAGCTTGTGTTCCTCTGTGTTAATTTCCTCTATGTTTTACAGTGACATTCACTGAAGGTCATTGGGTATCTCTCTCTCTCTCTCTCTCTCTCTCTCTCTCTCTCTCTCTCTCTCTCTCTCTCTCACTGAGATGTTCAGCAGGCCCTCAGCCAGGTGGACCTTCGTTGCGTGTTTTGTAYGTCGTCCAAGCAGGAGCGCCACTGCTGACAACTACTGTAATGAGTCTCTTCTTGGCATCAGTTTCAACATGAGGAAAAGGCTCCGCCCTCATCTGTCCCTGTACCCGCGCTCTTTATCTGCCCTTCCTGTAGTCTGTCGTTTGTAAACGGGGTAACACTCTGTGTCTCTACGTTTGTTTTAATTCTTACAGGAATCTTAGTCAAAGTGTCAATGGCAGGTGCAACCCAGTTGTTTTTAATGCTTTTAGATTAATATTATAAAGGAAATGTATTTTATAATTGTGTGTGTTGATGAATCATTTGTCATAATCTTGAGAACGTATATTTAGAATATTTACGTATATTTAATTTTAACCCCCACAAAGCAGAAGGTTTTCTGTTGCTAAAGCTCTGGGGTTTCTGCAGTACTGCATGTGTCCTGTTTTCCATGACATCTCCTTAAACTGGCTGCAGTCACATCACAACAGCGCTGTTGCAGTCCAGCGTCCCCGTGTTTTTATTCCATCTCTGAACCCTTCCAGTCGAGCGGCCGCAGTTAGTTTAGCGGTTCTCACATGGTTGCGCGCTCGGCCTGTCTCACTGTCTGTGTGCCAGTGCTCACTGCAGCCAGAAAATCATTACATGAGGAGCCCTGCCAAAGTTTTAAATACCAGAAAATAACACCATTTACCACATGCAGGGCAATTATTTCTGTGAAAAATTACCCAGGGGTTTTTATTTGTGATAAACCCCCCTTTCTTAACAGAGAAAGACGATGCGTAGCCGGTCCTTTCAGGTCTACACGAAACTGCTCATTAATATTTATGGCCTGCTTTGCAAAGAAACAGTGATAAGCACCGGATGAATATTAAGTTTGACTTTATTTAAAAAACGCATTAAAAATATTCACTAAATTAAAGAAAGAACGAGGGGGGAAACCTTTAAAGAAAAGGTAAAGAAAAGCAGAGACTTCTATGTGAAGAGGTTAAATAGTTGATTCTGTGCGGGCCGAGGAGAGAAGCTAACTTTCCCAGCCGGACTCTGAGCGATTTTAGCTAGTGCACAAGTGGGCGGCTTGGCAATAAAAATGTACAGTCTTCCTGTAGACGGCTGCGTGGCCTTCCTGTCATTTCAGGGCCAGATCTTCTCTTCTTTGTTTAGGAACAGCACATGAGCCTTGAGTTGTCTGACTGCTGGAGGAGAGGCCTTCTGTTTTATGCTATAAATATGAATTAGTAGAGTCTACGTCTTTATACAAGAAAATGTATGACTGCAACGTCCCAATGAGTGAAATATCTGAGGCTGCCTGTCTCCAAAATCTCACATTTAACTTGATTTATAGTGTTGAAGGGAATCATTATCATATGAAATGTAGAATTTATTTAGCCTTCTAATTACAGTCATTGGGAGCAATGCATGGGTTATATTTATATGTCAGGGTTGATATGGCTCCTCAGAGACACAGGAAAGTTGTTTGATAAGCAGGAGAAAGCAGATATTTTTGTAGTAGTGACTTCTGTGTTTCTTTGCATTTTCATGTAAAAGCATTATGAAAATGAAAGATTTAGTTTGTTGGGCAGGTCAAACAGCTTGTGTGTGGCAGGGCAGAAATAATCACATGGAATAATCACAGAAACGTACAGTAGGAACGGTGTGTATTTTAACTGAGGTTTAATATACAGAACAGAATTATTTTTTTAGTAAGGAGTGATTTGGTGAATGCGTTTTCTAAAGTGACTTATGCTGCGTTCAAGTGATGCAACAAAATTATTTCATCATAATTAGCAGGAAACTCTTAATTTTTTTTTTAAGTCTGAACTTTCCAGATTTGGTTTAGTCAAAGTTTATTTATTGTTCAGTTTAAATATATAATAAAGTTTCTTTGCTTTTGTATACTATTGATGAATTATATCTATAAAGCTTGTCAGAAAACATTATTTAGCTGGTTTATGGGGCGACAGGCCTGCGTGAAATAACTACATTTCCCATCATTCTTTATGGCAGCAGAATAATAAAATAAAACATCAATCATTCATAATGCATCTCTTTCTCTTCATATTGTTGAACTGGAGCAAAAACTCTTTCTGCGTTTGTCAGAATAAAAAATAGAGAAATTCACAATGACTGTGTCATATAATAATTAAAACTTCTACACTTAGTAGGGAGCTCACAGAAAGTTTACATGAGTGCACTTATTCAACTCCTCCCTGTAGTGACACGGACACTTTTATAAAGGATTTCATAGGAACAGTATTTAATTGTTAATCTCTTCCACATGCGCTGTGTGGTTCTGTGCGTGTCTTGAGCTGTACTGTAGTGATGGATTCTGTAGTTTAGCATGCAGAACACACAGCTAATGGGACACAATACATGCAGAACTATGTAGTGTGGTGCGTCTTCCAAATGTACAGATATCTTTAGGTGCATGTTTAAAACATACTTTACATGCAAAGACATGAATGCAAATTCCTGTCGCTATGAAATCTGGGTTAGTAATCTAGGGTGTAATAGCAGCTGTTTGAGTAAATGTGTTGTTCTGGGTTTTTCTTTAATGAGGTGAAATGGTGTCACTTCTGCATGAATCTGTGGAGTGTGTTTCTAACTTCAGCCCTTGTTCGCTGTCCATTGCAGAAGCTCATGAAGATAATGTCTCCTCAGAGAAGCTGTGAACGATGAGGTCTCGTTGTCTGAGTTTAGAGGTTTAATCGTCAGGGCCGGATCGGGCCTCTGTCTGCCGCAGTCTCTCCGGACCGTCTGTCAGGAACACACCAGCCTACCTCATCACAGTGTCAACACACTGAGACGCCAGGGGTGGATCTTTCTCCTCCTCTTGTCTTCAAGCATCTTGGGCTGCATTCTGCTGCGATCTTGCACACGCACACACACGCACACACACACACACACACAAAACACACAAACACACACACAGAGCTCTTGGGAAGGCAGACTCACGGTGACTGGCTCCCATTAGAGCCGCTCCACCCAGCAGCACCGGAGGGAGAGCAGCGGCTGACACAGGAGCCGTTTCTCGCTATCAGCTGGAGGTAGCGCACTGCCACTAATTGATTGCAGCTGCGACGTTTAGCGGTTAAAACATGATTTGAGGTGTCAAAGATCAAACATGCAGAGGTTTGTTAATAGCCCAAAGGGTGCGTGTTTGCGCGCGTATGCGTAACCGCACGAGAGAGTTACATAATTGTGGGGAAATTAGCTTTCAAAGAGTGTGTGTGAGGGAACTCTATCACACATTAGCAGAGTAAGTGTGGATGTGTGCGAGTTTTGTTTTCGCTTGATCCTGCGTCTTGTTTCGAAGCGAGCCAACAAAATATCATATATTATCAAAGCAACTGTCAGCCTCGTGGACTCACTGTGTTTGCATATGTCGCTGCCAGGGGCTTCAAACTGTCTGCTTGTGTCTTTCTCTCTCTCTTTCTGCCCAAATCCTCCCTGCTTCCTTTTTCCACACCGTAATCCACAATTAAGGTGGAATTTCAGACTCTGCGGCTAACTCGCGATCCTGCTTAGCATATTTTGCAGAGTGGAGCTGCTAGGGCTGCAGCAGAATGGATGGAAACGGATGGAAACGGATGCACGACCTTAGATGAATTAGTGGTGGCAGTTTTCTTGAAAGGCCTGTCAACAGAAGTCACAGCTAGACCCGCTGTGGAGCTGTAGTCAAAATGTCTTTAATTTTAACTTCAGTTGTTTATCATTCTTTCTTCTGCATTTGCAAACAGGTGGATAACAGCCCTAAACTTTCAGTGCTTTAAAAGGCTTGTTTGTCTTTATAGTTCATTTTCTGGCATCAATAGTTTAAACTGGTTGATGGTGCTTCAGAAATTCAGCATTTCAAGTGTTTTAAATGGGGTCGTGTGATCATCGTATCAGTATTGGCCAGTTATGTTTACATAGTAATATTTACAGTTAAGTCTATAATTATGAGGCTTTAAATGATACTGTAGGTCTAAAATCAATGCATTTATATTGCTTAATGACTGTACATGTTTGATTTATACATATCATGGCAAGAACAGGCAGATTTTTCAAACGTTGGGTTGTTTTTAATATATGTTGAATGCTTCTTTGTGAACGTTCCAGTATTATAGGTGTTTTTGTTAATAGATATTGTTCAGTTGTGTTCGTTTGTGGGCGTTGTGTTGTTCCACAACTACACAAACATTGTTCAAGCTTGTTAGTTTGTCATTTAAAGCTTGTGAAATATTTTTCCCTAATAAACGTACAGCGCATCAGGGAAATGTGATTTCTGTATGCGATAACATCATGTTGCTTTTGGGGGAAAACACACAGTATATGCATAAATATGAAGGCAGCAGTGGTTTTGACTGGCTTGACTCAGATATTTCCAGGTGAAACCATCTCTCCAGGATTGACATGCATAAACACGGTAATGCATAAATACATACATAATATATGGAAAAATATCCCCAGATGTTTTATTTTATGTGGGCAAAGACTTTCTCTGCTCTGTAATCATTGGCAGCAAAATGACACCTCATGCAAATGGTCTGAGATGTTTGCCCTCAAATATTCACACAAAGCAGAAGAAGATGATCCTCTAATTGGTGCAGCAGCTATTTGGCCGAGTGCCAGTCTATCAATTACTTTCGCTGCTTTTCAGACGTAATAGAGTGTAATTGCGATTCTTTTGCTCTTATTAATAGGATGCAGACGCTGCGGTGAGGCAACACAATGGCGGAGACTTGCGGCGGCCAGACGTTTGGAAGTTATTTCAAAGACGAAAGCGTACGCGGACTCCCTCTGCGCAGATCATCATTGCTCTCTTGCCGTTCTTTTCAGTCTCTCTCTTCCTCCGTCTGTATATCTCTCGCTCCCTCGTTGCCTCCCGTCGTGACTGACAATCTCTCTGATTCAAGCCACCCCCCCCTCACTCCACTGTGCAGCAAATCAGATATGACAGCGAGAACACTTGAAATAATGGAGAACGTTAGAGAGAGCACCACTGTACACACAAACAGCCAGAGGCTTAATTGAACAGTGCTGCCCATGACCTGAACATTCCCAAAATCCTGCTGGAATTTACCCTGTTCTCCACGTCGCCTCGTTCCCAGTGTTGTTTCCCTTTTTTATTTAGTGTTGGATTTCTTAAAGCTGGAGCCAAAGTCTCTCACGACATGATACTAGTGTGGGGAGGCAAAAATTATAAAAAGAAAGAGAAAGAGCTGAGGCCAATCATAAGCAGTCAGAGGTTTAGTATTATTTAAAGGTTGATCTCTGTGTCACAGGAAGTTGTGGTGAATCTAAAGCTTTATTTAGATTTCTGCAGCGGGTGAGGGAACCGGTTCTGGAGCATCATCTCACTGCATCGCTGCTGTCGTTTGTGAATAATGGCGCTGATAATTTGAGGCACTCCGGTGAAAGAGAGCCGCTGATGTTGAGTAAATAGACTGATGGAGGAGAGATGAAGGTCGGTCCCACTGCAGGTGACAAAACAGTGAATCACAGCCGTTCTTCTGTTCTGTCCATCACTTCATTTCTTTTATTTTACTCTCCTGACACCCCTCTTCACAGAACTTAAATGAACACAAAAGGATCTCAATATGGAGATTTTTTTTTGTTTTTTCCCTCTTTTTTGCTTTAATTATTTCAGTTAATTTTCAAACACACTATTTAACTATTACACTACTAGGCAGTCTCTTAATTTTTGGTTTCTGTATTTGTAACTTTTTTAATCAATTAATTTCTTACATTTTAATATTTCTTAATATCTTTTTCTGGTATTGATCAATTCAGCGTTTGTCATATCAAATCAAATCCACATTTTTTGTCTGTCACCTTGACCACAGAGGCGATTAGTTAGAGTAACTAGTAGCCAGAGACATTGGAGGGCGTCTGATTCATTGTTTTAAATCAGAGAGAATGTTTTAATTTTAGGGGCATGATTATATGCTTCAACAACCAATCACAATGACACTGTCAGCAGCCCACACGCGTTAGCCAATCAGAACACTTCTTGGCCCCCTGACTATATGTTTGGGGCTGGACTTCTCTTTGGCAGTCAGTGGCAGATTGGGGACATATTTGGGAATTCTGTCTCTCACACCATGGAAGTAAAATTGCCATCAGTTAATTTTTGTCAGAAGAAAAGCCCAGTGTTGGATTGTTGGATCATTTATGAAGCACTAGGGATAGAGTTGGACTTCCTGTCTGGCGCTGTTTACTTCCTCCCGCCTCGGCCTCGGCTGAAAAGCTCAGCTGGCCTTAAGGAACAAGTGCAAAATAATAAAGTAAGAACTGTAGTTGTGAATAAATTGGCATCATTAGTGTCTCACTCAAGTTTATGACATCAGAGATGTTAGTGGTTATAGCCTGCAGGAGAGAGTCAATCCAGACTCCTGCAGAGGGTATGACAGTACGCCCACACTCACACACACACAAACACACACTCACACACTCACACACACTCACACACACACAAACACACACTCACACACACACACACGCTCTGAATCATTCACATTTCTCCTCTGGCACTTTCAGCAAAGCATATGCGTGAGTCTCATTCACCTAATGTGAACTAAAACACAGGATGGGATTTGATTCCACCCGCTGAAAGCTCACACTCTCTTTAGCGGTGGGCTGGCGCGGGTCCGACTGCAGATTTGAGGCCTGAGGTTACGGGTTAGAACAGACTTATAGAGCAGCAGTTATCAATGGGCTCATAATGACTTATTCTTGGCATTGGCTGAAAAAATATGGGGCTATTATACAAATATTTTTCCAAGAAATAAAATTACAGTGAAACTTTGATAGTCATTAGCGGAATCACTGAAAGCTCCACAGATTTCTGCAGTTATCTGTCATTCACAGTGACTTATTGTTATATTACTTGTGGTGGTTTGATTATATCACCATCATGGCGAGCAGCAGCCACAGGTTTAAACCACAAAACTCACAGAGAAGATTTTGTCTGTCATTGTGTATTAGGAAGGATAAAATAAGATTGTGTTTCATGAATGATTGTGTAAGTGTGTGAGTCTGAAAGATTCTTTAAGAGAAGCGTCTCATCAGAGTGAGTTGTTTGTGAACGGATCTGCTGTGTTTGTGCTGCATGTGTAATGCAGGAGGAAACACATTTTTGTTTGTTGTATTTGTATGATTTCACTCAGAATGTGAAGTGTTTAGAACACGGCTCAGTGTTTCAGTTTGGTTTCATAGAAGATTCCAAATAAGAACCGGTTCTTGATTCTTAAGGCTGTTGAGTACACTGTTGGAATGAGTGGAACAACAGTGTGTGTGTGTGTGTGTGTGTGTGTGTGTGCACACTCAACAGATATGATGTACTCTTGTCCCTGTACTGCAGTGAATTTCTCAGTGTCTCTGCTGGTTTGATGTGGTGTAGCAGACAGTTTTTAATAATTCATTTGCGTAGCAAAACTTCAACAGTAGGGCTGACTATTCTCACACAAACACACACACACACACACACACACACACACACTTACACACACACACACACACAAACACACACACACACACACATACTTTAGAAGACACTGCCAACCATTTTTACTAACATAAAAAGAAAGCTGTGTATCTGTGTTGTGATGAGGAAGTGAGAGACAGGCACCAGACCTGTGTGTGGATCTGTGGTGACATCAGGGTTTAGCTTCTGTTTAGATTGTCTTACTGCCCAATATGCCCAGTGCCCAGTATGTACAGTAAGATGCAGTGTGTACAGTAAGATGCAGTCAGATACAGTGTGTACAGTGAGATACATTATATACTATATATGATATAGTTCCAGTTCTGTAGTTTGTGTATTTTTATATGTTCTCTAAAGATACTGTTGTTCACATCTTGTTAAATGAGTTGAAGGTTTGTGGCATCATTGCCTTATCAAGCACAATGTAATATTAATAAAATATAGTTGTTGCTTAAATAAAAATATTATGCATAACAAGCTGTTGTTTGGCCCCTCAACACTGTAACACAGCATCTTTACTCGTACTGTACCTAGACTATGAAAGTCATTAGTCTTCCGATGAGGAGATCTTCTAAACATCTTTATCTGTGTATTATGTGTCACTTTTATGTTGCCAGGAGACAAATCCAACCCTTTTCTTCTTGATGGTGAGGTTAACACTGTGGTCAAAGGTGTTGGGTCTCGCTGTAGATTTATGGTTCTGGTGATGGTAGTTGGGTTGTGTAGGTGAGTAAGAGCTCGTGGATGGTTGTGTGTTATTGTAATGAACTCCCGCGTGGGAGATTTTGCCTGTAAATGTCAGTCACCTCACTTCCCCAGATGACATGGATAAAAGCTCCTGTAAATCATACCTGGCGGCCCCTCGGCTCGCTCTGCCCGTCAGGACTGCAGCCTAATAAACATGCCAGAGAGCTGCGGAACGCTGGCGTGTGTGTTTCTGAACGGGCAGGACAATTCTTATCAAGTTCCAGACAGAATTTATTGACCAGGACAAGCTTGTCTGTCCCGACATCGCTGATGGCTTTCATCTGTTTGCTCATTGGCTAGTTTCAAATGTTGTACTATTATGTGTTTAAACCTGTGTTTCCTGACATCTGAACCCATGAGCTTGGCTTCAGTAGTCAGGTGGGCTTGTTTGCGATAATCATAAGATGCGCTAGTTACAGAGCTTCCCTTTTGTTCGGTGGTACATTTCCAACATTTTCCCTATAAAAAGTGTCTAGAAATCTCTATTTCATCTTTTTCCCAGGTTGGGGTTTGATTTCTCATCATATTCTGTCTTCTGTCTTTCCTTCATCTCTCTGGACTCCTCCGTTTACGCAGCGGAGGGAAAATAAGGTGTTATTTTGCGGGGTTATGACAGGCGTGTGAAGCTTTCCTGAGTTTGATTGACACACTCTTGGTTTTGTGTGTGTTGAGGGTCTCTGTGATTCAGCACCGGTCTGAACTGGTCTTCTGTGCTTCCTCCTCTTATATGTTTTTGGTGGAACAATGTTGTGAAACACTTTCAGAATACTGGAGATGGAAGAGTGTCTTTTTCTCCACATCTTTTCCAGCCTCTCTGTGTGTCTGCCAGCCCTGTGGCACGGGACGCTCTGTTCTGACATGGTACCATCCTGTCGGATAATAATACCCTGATGCCTCAGCAAACCCACTCAACAGAACTTGACAACTCCAGGGTTTGCTTACATCACTCATGATGTTGACTCTGTGAACGGCTGGGCCAAATCAGCAGGAGGTTATATCTCGCAGGGCTGCACAATGAATGCCATACATAACTGGAATTATGATTACAGCGTTAACAGTTAAATTCTCATGAAAGTATTGATTACAGCTTCTTGTTTTGGTCTCTCTTCTTCTGTCAGAATTGTCTGTTTAGCCAACATGACATGATGGAGAATTCCAACCAATCACAGACAGACGTGTGATGTCAGAGATTTTTTAATGTATGATGATCGGTAATAAAGTTCAGTTCTAAAGATGAAATATAAAAAGCAAATTAATTATATAGTTAAACTAAATATATTAAAATTAAGTGTTTATGTATTTTATTGTTTATTAATTGTAATGTTTTACATTTGAAATTGTGTAAATCTTTGTAAAATTTGTTGAGTTGATTCTTTGATTTGTTACAATAAAGTTTTTTAAAAACATGTTTTTCATCATTGTTTATATAAGTACAGCAATATTAAGAATGTGTTGAAGAATATGTATTATGCTTTTTCTCATGTTTTTGCAGTTGTAATACCCAGCATTCTTCCATTTCATGTCTGCGGTCGGGCAGGGGCTGGATTTACAGCGACAGGGAGAGAGACACGATCAGAACCGACGTCGGGTCGGCAGAACTGCTGTTTGTACGTTCACCCGGAGCCCTGCTTACAAAACTGACACATTCTCAGTTATATCACAGATTCCCTGGAAATCACCCGAAAGGCCACGTCGGAGCATTTTACAGAGTACAATGCACCAGATGGGATTAGTTTTCCCAACATGTGGCGGAAAAGGTCTTTTTTAAAGAGAACGTGTGCTGTTGAGGTAATACAGTCTGCTTTGAAAAATGGACCAAATCTTCTGCCGCTGTCTGCAATATACAGTCCCTTTTACAGCCATGAAACAAAATCAAAACACGGCTACATTGGGCCGTGGAGACGCGGTGGTTTATGTGTGTGTGTGTGTGTGTAGGTGTTTTCACTCTCTCTACCTGCAGGGAATTTATTGTGCTAAATGAATTGTGGCCCGCAGAAGTTTGTAAATTGCAAGGCATCAATCTGAAGAAGATAGAGAGCGGAACACAGCGGCGTTCGTTTCGTCTGATATCGCCGTTAAAACCTCGCCTTTCAATTCCTCCCCATTCATCCTCCTGCAACCTCCGGTGTTTAACGAGGATCATGAAGAGCCCTTAACAAATAACAGCTCTTTAGCGTTTGAGTGCCGCAGATAAATGCGTGAACGAGGGCGTTTATGCCGAGCAATTAGAACGACGCCATTATCTGCAGCGCATCACGGTGGAGGCGAGCCAATCGCGTCGCCCTGAATCAATAACTCAGAAAATTCGTTCATGTTAAACTACTGTTTTGAAAAACTATGTTCTAAATTTCAGTCAATAAACACTCTGGAGGCTTTAAGAGATGAAAATTGACAGACGTACAGCGTGAACGCAACACTTATTTATGCAGCTATGTTAGTTCATTACTCTTCAACATAAAGCTCTAAAATTGCTTTGTAGTGGTGATTTTCATACTGATAACTGACCTCAGAGGACGTTTACTTTCTAATGCTCGTCACGCTTTCATGTTCCATTTTTTTTATCTGCTTTTAAAAAACTCTTGGGTTTATTTCAGGCTGCATCACAAACCACTTCATTACATGTTTGATATCTGATGTGACACTTTTTATCATTTACATGTGTTTACGTGTTCATGTTTTAATAATCTAATCAGCTGTCAATACATCTTCTTAGTCAATTTATCGTTTCATTTTTAAGTGTATGTAATCCAATATGCTACACTCAATTGTGCAAAATTGTACACATGACTGCTATGAATTCTGGGTAATCTTGAGTGTTTTATGGGATGTTTGGGATGGTCAGGGGCTGATGTCTCCTGCATTACGGCTGTTAAGAGATTTTCCACGTGTTTCCACAGCGAGCCGTACTGGGAGAGGTCCACTAATGCCAGTTCCTGCTCGGCTACTAGGCCCAAGACACTCCACCTTGGAGGGCAACAACATACCTCATCGCCATGGTAATCCAATAGAAATCACAGCTCAGATGCACCTCTTCAGTTTATTTGTGAGGCAGTTTCACACAGTATGTTGCATGGATGGGCTTGTACTTCACAACACATGCTAGTTAGCCAGAGTTTTTGCCCAAACACTGACGTTACTGCAGTATTTCACTGTAAAACTGTGTTTATTGTAACGTTACTGGACTGTTGTGATCCTGCGCAGGTTCAGCAGGTGTGATTCTACAGCCAACATGCAGGTGAATCAGCCGATATCATCATCAATATTATTAAATCCTGATTTTCACCTGATTAAGGAGACAAGATTTGATGATTTTAAAGCAGTAACACAGATAATAAGGTGTTGGGGCTGCACAATATATTGAACTAATGCAATATGCCTTTCACAGTTATTTTCATGTAACATGTGATGTTAGTACTGGAGTTGTGTGTCATCAGAGAGACACTCTGTCAAACATGCATGTTGGTTATACATTTTTTTAACCTTCTAAAATAATTTACATAAATTTACATTTAAAGCATTCCCTTATTACATACTGCATGCCATTTATTGCATTTAACAAGTTATTGCATACTGCATTTTTCTTCAATATCATGCAGCTCTATATATATTTTTATATTAACTCAGAAATGTAAAACATGCAGGAACAGTTTTGATGCACTTTCTGGATTCACGTTTTCTCTCTGTTGTTAGACAGACTCTTAGGAATTTTTTGCTCGTCTGATTCGAGGTAGAGCTACATCTGACTGTATTTTAAATTCTGAGAAGCCCTGAGTGAGTATTTACCCTCACATTTCACAAAGACATTCTTAATTGATCAAAAACAAGTATTATTGCTGCGGAGCAACAGCAGCTCAAATAAATTATGCCACAGCAACAGAAATCCAATATGTAATAGGCTTAGTTCGGCAGGCAGATTGCTTATAGCTCTGATAAATGATGCCCCTTCGCAGCTTCAGAAAGGCCTTTATTGTGTTGGAAGCCCCTCGCTGACTTCAACCCTGTGAAGATAAAACAAGGCATCGTGGGTAGTGGAGTTTTGCGTATTCCTCTGAGACCAGGGCGGGCTGGAGAGATATGCGGAGCGCTATAAATGAGGCGCGTTTGAGGAAGTCTTTGTAGCGAGCGGAAATGCGTTTGAGAAATATGCCGCGCTGATTATGCGGCGCGTCGCTTGATGGATTGGTACGAAACGAAAGCATGCGGTGGCGGGATTACTGTCACACTGACTAAAGAGGATTTATTTATCTCATTCACAAAAAGCCTCTTCTAATAGCTCATCATGGGCTGTATTTAGAACTATTAGCACAACCACCCTCTGCTCCTGATACACTACCTGCCATTACCCATAATGCCCGGCCTGCTTTCTCTGTCATCAGCTCTTTATTTTCTGTATTTCTGTCTCTATTTTGACACGCAGGAGCGCTAGCATTCTGTTCACGCTTTAACGCTTTAGGTATGGCGTAGAGCCACTAAATAGATTTTCACCTTTTCATCGCTCTTTGAAAGCGTTCCAGGGAACAAATGCACAATGCCAGCAGCATCACCACGCCAACCTACTGCCATCATAAACCTTCACTGTCCATTAAAGAGGCACATGCTTCAAAAGCCTGGGAATGATTTAAATGGGCCTTATTTTACACTTTCATTCTTACTTTTTGCATCTGAAGGGCACTTAGTCAAAGTTTCTCTCACCCAGACCAGCCAGAATTTTGTTTTTATGACTATTTTTTCTCTCATTTAAACAGGTTTTTGTTACTACTGCTTCTTTAAGACACTGAAGTTATGTTACCGCAGACACATACATCACATACATAACAGTTCAATATCACAGTTTCATGCTGTAATTACTTTCACCCTAATAAAACACTGAAGTCGTCATAATTATGAGGTACTGTATTCCTGAGGAAAATAATTCATCATGTAAATAAGTTTAGTTCTATCTGTCTGTTTGAAGTTTAATTGGAATTAGACGCTCTGGTCTTAAGTGAAACTGCACAGGGCTCTGCAGTGGCTGTCTGATTCAGTCACTGTGAGCTGTGCTTATACAGGTAAACTCCAGCTGGGTTATTTAGTTTAAGTGCTGTTTGATTCAGGAACGCGGGGCAGGAGTAAAATTGAGATAAATGGCTGTGAGGAGGGGGAGGGCACCTCTCCTCCCAGCATGGGGCCGTTGGGGGCCGCATTGGGGCCAGGGGTCTGCAGCACACCTGTCTCTTATCGTTACAGAGTCCAGCGCTCACAGACACACCAGATCCTCTGTGGAGGGTTAACGGTACGTCTGAACCGTCTGTAAACAGTAAGACATGCACACAAAGACATGTACGTACACACACTCGCATTATAGAGTCTCCTCTAGACCTGCTGAAGTAACGTTTGCAGTTGTGTATTTGACACTGTCAGGTGCATGTCAGTCTAAACACCTTTATGCCAGTGTGTCTTAATAATACACCACTATCGCTCAGTACAAGCTGTGGTTTAATGGGTTGTTGGCTGTGATACAGAATTTGCTGTTAAGTGAATGTTGTTAACACCCACATGTACTATTTAAAATCCACAACATGAGCTGAAGGCTGTTCATCAGCATGTCACTGCCTCATTTCTGACTGTATGTTAATGGTAACTAGACTGATGTTTTCTGAAGTTTTATATATTGTGTATTTGAGGGCATGTTACAGTTAAGATCAAATAAAGTTTGATGCAGGACTTACCGCACTGATGGAGTCCTGTGAGCGACTGCTAGATCTTCTGAGTGGCTGTTAGCACATTGTGATGCAGTTGCTAGGGTGTTCTAGGCAGTAGCTTAGGCAGTGTCAGGCAGTTTATTATTGTTCATGGTTTCCTGGTCTGTAACATCTGGGTTGATGTCTGTAGCACTAGTTGTACAAGATTACATACAAGTTTAAAATGATGCTTAAGCTTGTTCAAAGCTCTGACAGTGTGCAGTAGCAGTAGCTGTGATTGCCATAGCAACCATTAACTGATGCTGTTAACCACTGCAGACCAGTGCTGGTTTCCTCTGTTTGCAAACAAAAAAGGAAATTATTTGTTGTTTTATAGTCTGAAATGTTTCATTTCAAAGTCTCGATCTTGACCGGCGGCAAAACGCTCCAGTTGTACGATGGCATAAATGAAGCTATCCGTTAGAGAGAGAGAGAGAGAGAGGCCGCTGGTTATAGCGTGTGGCAGGTGGTCTGTTTTGCCTGAGGAAGATCTGTAGGGTATGACAGCTCAGAAAAGGCATAAATCCTCCTCCTCTCTTATCTTCAGACACATTTAGTTGCCATGGTGATTGTATTTATGCAGCTGGAAGCTTCCAAACTTCAGGTGAGATGCACACATCTCTGCAGCTGTTGGACCCAGACGCAGGGTGGCTCTGGGCTCAGATCTGTACCTGCACCACCGACCGAAGATGTGTCTGTAGATCTATCTGTTGATCATCTGAATGAGAATCTGTTTTTTAGTTAGAAGACAATGAGAGCTTGCTTATCTTTCTAATAAAGGTCCTGCTGTCATTGTGCACATTCACTGCTTGTGCTAAAGGAAAAAACTAAATATAATTTTTCACAATACCTACACATCTAATGAAACTAAGAGACATAAATAACTGTTCATTTTCAAATACTAAAGGAAGCAAGAATAAGACTCTAAACTGAACTGATGTTGTGGAGCTGATAACAGCTGTGATCCTCAGCCAGGTGTGTTTGGCATGAAGGAATCTGACACATTTATCTCACTCAAGTTCAACCCCAGAGGCCTTCAGCACGACACAGACACGCTTGTGGACAAACTCTGCTGTTTAGACTTCAGCGTTCATTCTGCAGGCTGTGAGTGTTTTATAGGTTGCTTTATAAACCTTTCCTGCTGTGCTCCAGACTTCAGTCACTTAACCCCAGCAGTACGAGCCAGCGCTAGAATTAGCCAAATGGACACGACACAATAACAGCGTGACGCTAACAGCACACTCACACTGAACTAACCTGCTAATGGGCCTGAATATGGATCACTTCAGCTGAAAATGTCAGTAGCTTTAAGACAGGTTGTTAAGACATTTGTATTGATTTGTGATGACTGTATTTATTAGGGTAACTGTTTGCATTAGTTCAGTTCATTCTTCCGGTAATGTTTGTTGTTTTGTGCCCCTGTAAGCCGAACAAGACTCAAAGAATGTGTGACATTTTCTCTGTTTTATTTCAGGCGAAGGGCAGTGTGTTAAAATGATGTGCGGTTTTTGAAGTGATATGTTTGAAAGATTGTTCTCACAGTATATGTAACTTTGTTACCTACTGTTGACCTACTTTTTAGCCAGATTGGAAAGATATATGAATTCTGTTACAGGTGCCCAGCATTCAATTATTTAACTGCTTTCTTTTCATTTTTTCATCTACCTGTTTCTTTGTCTGTGCGTGTGTGTAAATAATGTATGTTATAGATTTCCCAGAGACGAGGAGGACGGATGGAGGAGTGCAGGGGAGGTGCAGGGGTGGTGCAGGAGGTGGATGAAGTGCTGCTTGCTGTCTCTAGCTGTATTTGAATAGAAAGAGCTGTACTGCAGAGCGGCTGTTGTGTATCTGCCTCTGCTGGGTCCAGGGACAGCTTCATGAGTGCAGGTGGCTCACTAATGTGGATGTTGCACAGAGAGCAGGAAAGGGGTTTGGTCTCACCCCTGTCCCCCGCAGGCGGCACACGGTGTCTCAGTGTTGCCGTCCAGCAGCGCGTACCACAGACGCTGGTGTGATCGGGATCTTTCAAACTCTACATGCTGGTAAAAGCGAAAATTTCCCTTCAGATTCAGAGAATTTCAAAATTTTTGTGTGTACTGCTTGTTATGTTTAATTTATAAGCCATTTTTAGTTTCTAGCGTCTGCATATCAAAGCATAGGGATGGTTCATTTCAATACATTCATTAATGCTGAAGCGTACGTTTAAAATCGAGCTCTCGTTTGGTTACGGTTTGCAGAATTAGCTGAGAATACACTCTAATGCTGCTACACAAATTCTAGTTTGTTTGCTTTGCCTTCAGATTTCCATGATGCTGAATCAATCGGTTCCGCCGTACATGTTTGGGAGCTGGAACAGAGAGCGTGTGCTGAGGTATAAACACGTCTCATCTGAGCAAAACACTTATCAGGACGAGCAGAGTCTCGGGGCCTGCTGTGCTCAAATCTCACGTCTAAGTGAGCTTTCTGCGGACAAAAAACATGGCCAAATACTCAAACAAGAATCTCTTTTTTTAATTCCTGCTTAGTGAACTTAGTAGGGGATGTAAACACAAAGCAACCCGGTGCCTGTTTATCATGACAGGAGTTGCTTTTGTACGCTCAGTAGGCGATTGTCCTCGGACAGATTTTGTGGCCTTTGGACTTGTTGAGGAAAGATTTGAGTGTTGACTGAATGGCATTTGTGCTGTTTGCATTGCTGTGAAGCAGCTTTAAAGAGCCTAAGGCAGTTAGCCGGTCTCCCAGCTAGGCTTAGCCTGTTTGTCTGGCCTGTTTTGATTGGTGTGTTTTGATAGGTTCTAAAAGATTGTTTTAATTGGTCTAAAGCAGCTTTTGGTACATGTATAATGATCAGGTCAGCCAGAAAAAACTGGTGATGAGCTTTCTTTAGCATTTAGGATTATTGGTAATAATTGGTAATTATTGGTATTGAGCGTATGATGCTAAAATAAAGCATAAAAAATTGTAACATTTTATAAGAAGTCTTCATGAGCTGTAGCATGCACAGGATTTACAATATAAACTACCACTTAATACACACACATAATACACGCTAGCTATAAATTGTCATACTGTAATCGCCTATTAATCGGTTACATGTTCCACTAGATTTATTTATTTAATTATTGAGACACACTTCAGCATACAAAAAATTAATTTCTCTTCGTCCAACGTGAACGAGGCCCAGAGAACTTTTAATTTAATGTTGTATTTCGTTAAAAAAAATTAAGATCAAAGTCAAATTAAGTTCATTCAGGTCCGTGCAACGTGTAATTTGGAAGCCTGAAGCAACAACAGAAGTTTTGAGAGTGTGTTGCAGCCGTCCTCAGACGTGGACTCTGATAATTACACAGCTGTTGCTGAGCTCTGATTGACACGTGTACTTGGCACAGAGCGTGTGCAGTATTCATGAGACGCGCACCAGCTATAATTAATTGATTCATATGCCTGTAAGCTTTTTCTAAAATATTAACAAGATAAGATTAAATAGGCATGGAGTCGTCAAAGCGGGGCGGTTCTGACCGTGGCGTTGGCTGGGAGTCTGTTACCTGGAGGAAGGCTCAGTTGGACTGTTTCGCCTGGTGTTCGGTATGATAAAGTGATTCTTGCTGTGGTGTCGATACTTACCTGCATATTAATATGAAATTAATTTTAGGGGCACAAAGCAAAGCTTTAGATGTTTAGGCTCATGCCTGTGTTTTTGTGTATGTCTCATAAATATGCATTTTTAGTATTTTTAGTGAAATGGCACATTTGGCGTTCAGCTGTTTTTGATGTCTTTAAAAGGAACATAACACAGTGTTGGTGATGCATTTAGCTTTATTGTGCGGTGTGACGTATGTCTAGAACTGATGCTGCATTTGAGCCCTTTGGCAAACATCCATTGACCAATGAGAGCTTTATCAGAGAGAGGGGCCTAGTTGGTGGGCTTGGTTACATCAGAAAATGATTTCAGAGGCTTAGAAAGTTGTTGTTGTTGTTTTAACAGTTTTCATGAAAGATAAAGGCAAGGATAAACTTTTTCCTCTGAATATATAGTCATGAATCATGTGCAATGAGACCAGCAGCATTTGTTTAGAAAATAGTCCATTTTGATTTTGTTGTTTTGAATATTTTGCTGGCTTTAGGAGTACATTGTGCTAGTAACATTTTTACCAGCCCCTCAGCCTTCTCATGGGTCAGTTACGCACCTTAAATTTTTCCAGCTGTTTCTCAAACGTCTGTGCATTAGCCTCAGATCAGACACAGCTCTGCGCGCAGCACCGCGTTTGCTAGCAGACGCTCTTTCCATCTCTCAGATGAGGGGGGAGCGTGGCGCGCGGCTGGCAGCTCCTGACAGGTAGTCACCTCACAGGTCTCGCTGCTCCTGTCATGAATAAACATGGACGCTGGTGGCGTGCTGTTTGGAAAAGCTTGCTGGATCGGGTAATGGCCTCTCAAGCCACCAGCTCCTCTGTTATTACGGGCCGCGGCTTACAAACATACGAGCTGTGAAGTTTATTAAAGCCGTCGAGCCACAGACACAAACAAACACGCTGACTGTGGTCTGAGGTGAAGGCTTTTGATTTTCCAGAAGTCCTCAGACTGTAGCTTCTCTGTTTATTGTGTGTAAATGTTGTTTTAAACATTGTTTCTAATGTTGTAATCAGCAAACGGCAAAAAGTGAAGAAAGTGGAATAAAGATTTGAGGCGGCAGAATATTAAATCTGACACAAACAAAATAAGAATGTGAGAAACGGAGGTGTAGAAAGTTGATGTTGCTGTTTTATGGTTTCGTTTATCTGCTGACGTATGTTTGCATGTCATGGTTCTGTGGTCGCCTCTGTTTAGTGCAGCATCATGAAATACATAATTTATATATACATTTATTTTAATGGAGCTTTCATCCACTAAAGGTCATTTCTAGAAAATGGAATTTTATTAGTGGTTTAGACTAAAGAAAGCATCACTCTCATTGACTGTATATGCTGGAACACGCTAGCAAGCATCCACAGCACCTTTGTGGCAGTGACCTCTGCGCTCACACCTAGCGTCGGCCATGTTGTGCTTTATATCAGGCAGAGAGGGCTGGTCACTCAGAGGCCTTTGTGTAGATGATTCTAGATGCACAACTGCGTTAACATGCATTTACCAAACTGTAAAAAGCAATATACAGGGAAATCTTTGAGAATATGCAAAATATTGTTGCTGCAATTTCTGCCGTAGAGTAGAAAAGTAAATTATGCTTACCCTGACAGCATGAATTGATGTATATGAGATGTTGAACGCAGTCAGCTATGTCAAAATATTATTTTTCATGCACTGGCTGTTTGCTTTTACTTTTGCGTTGGCATGACTGTTTGGGGTGATGTAATTATCTGTCAATCTCAGTAAATAAATCACTGTGTAAACATGTGGAGTGAGACTGGCACAGAGAAACCGGATCGGCAAATCAGCTTTGGAATGAGGTGGACGCAAAGGGTCACACGTTTTTTATTCTCCAAATGAAAAGCTACTTAATATTTCATAAACACGCTGCGTTTGCCTCAAAATAAAAGCAGAGGACCTTGTTTATAGCTTTCAAGTGTCTCACGAGCAACATTCTTGAATTAAAAAGGGAGTTCAGCGTGATCCAAGGAAGTTTGTCAGAGTTCCTCTTCAACTAATCATCCGCCCGGTTCCATCCCGAGGCTACGCGAACCAATCTAACGCGCTAGATTCAGAGAACATTACCCAGCATTCTCTGAGGCCTACAGTAGAGGTGCTCTGAGCTCTAATTAAAAGTTAGAAATCGTCTCATTATGATGATGAAAGTGTCGAAGCAACTTTGCAGAAGTCCAAATGTGTCGTCGTTGTGAGGTGGGTCGAAATCAAACCACTTATTTTTCGCCAGCAAATGAGTTACCTTGTCAGACTGTTCACAGACTCTCTAATGGCCAAATCCATTAGCGCAGCCTATCAGCACAGATGCGTGTATTAATCATGCTTTCATTTAAGACGGAACATCATATAGTCTGAAGAAAAGGTAGACTTCAGAAAAAATGGAGATTAATCAGTTGGCGTTTGGTAGATATCAGTCACAGAATGAGATGTTCTGCCACATGCCTCAATTTCTTCAACATTTTCTCAGATTGAACATTTTCATGCTTTTCATTTGCTTATCTATTAATGACGACATTAAATGACATTTGCAACACATTTAACTTTTATAATGTCGCAGGTTTCTGGGTGAAAGGGAAAATTCAGGATGTAGGGTGGGGCTGTAGTGTTATCTGTGGTGCAGATGGATTTGATCTGTATTGTGGTGAAAAGAGACATGCAGCGCTGCCCTTAAGATTCACATAAGTTGAGATTAGTGTCAATTCTTCTGCT
The DNA here is from genome assembly GCA_036877545.1 of Yasuhikotakia modesta. Taxonomy (NCBI): domain Eukaryota; kingdom Metazoa; phylum Chordata; class Actinopteri; order Cypriniformes; family Botiidae; genus Yasuhikotakia; species Yasuhikotakia modesta. Next base: position 3,412 of record JBAJNP010001367.1, on the reverse strand, counting down.
GTTGTTTATTCACATTTCTGTTTAGTGACACTGGTAAACACTGGTTAAACGTGTCGTTGACTGGCCTTCTGACTGACTGAATTGTATGTTTAGAGTACGGTTCTGTCATGTTACTGGTTTTATGTGTGTATTTAGTGTCTAGAGAACAGAAGGACATTAGAATATGTGCTATATAAACACATCTGGTGAAAATGAAAGTCAGAATTTGCTGGAAAAGCGTTTGTCAGTTTGCTGTGGTTTCTGGCTGAACGTGTCTTTGTAGAACAGAGGGAGATATGGGCTGTTTATATTGACCCTGCGTTACCCTCTGTTCTCACCCACATTTTCTGTCTAGCACTTTCTCACCATCTTTGAAAATTTCATGCAATTTTCCTCACATTGTGTCGTACCTTCACATCACTCTTTTCATTATGGCCATCTTTTATCTTATTTCAATGAAACAGTGTTTCACTTCTGTTTGAAACTTTACAGGGAGAGTTGAGAGAAAAGTCATGAAAGGCCGCATTAAAGAACTATAAGAAGACCACGTTGCTACTTTTCCATTTATCTCAGGTTAACAAATAATCAGGTACAGCTGGTATTACTCTAGTGTTTCCTCACTGGATGTTAACGGCGTTCTTTCACTATTAAAGATAATCTAGACCTGTGTGCTGAACAAAACAAAATGGCTTTTCACACTTGAAATATTGTTTACCCTTGGTCATTTTTAAACCTGGATTAACTGTTTTGTTTATATACTTGTACTATATTTTAGATGCAGGAAGGAAATTTAAAAGTGGGATTGAAAGCAGTGCTTTTTAAAATGACAGATGTAAAATACGGCTTAATCCAGGGTTAAAAATGGCCTCAGTGCTAATTTTAGGTTCATTTTGCATAGTGAGAAAAGACTAAAACCGAGTTGACTGGCGCCTGCTTACTCAGTTAATCCGCATGTTAATTTTTGTCAGTGGTGATTCATTTGGGCTGTTGGTGCTGTTTTTTCCTGACAGGTCTAAATATAGAAATCATATTCTCAGCCGGGATAATTTGAGTTCTTAATGGTGTTCAGACCCTGTGGAGTTGGCGCTGCAGCAGGGCCACCTGTCTGACACATTAGAAGGTTTTTTCAGGACAGATGGAAGTCAGATAGTCTGTCCTTGTCTTAAATATTCCATCAAAGCGTGTGAGCGTCTCAGACCTGCCCAGCCACCGCAGCTCGATCAGACTCCCTCACAGATATCAAAAATGTGTCTCTGCGTTTGTCAAACATTGAAGCACAAGATCCACAAAAGGAATTAGCAGAAGAACTGAGATGATGTAAAATTTGTTCACACAATGCAGAGGTTGTGACAACCATGTTCTGAAGTGATATGTTTTACTGTGTGTTCTCTCTGGTTGTAATTTATAGGTTAAATGGAAGAAAGAGACACCAGTCTTTTTGAGCTAAAATGTCATTTATATTTTTTATGTAGGTTTAATGTAAGCGTACATTTTCTGTGTACAGACAGACTTATGCACTGTGACGATCATATTTACTGTAAGTGCAGTAAGTGTGTAGTTACTGAATGCACTTCCTTTAAATGTCTCCCAGAACAATACATAGCTGCAGACAGTTCTGCCCATCTGCCGCGTCTGTCCTGTGATCATCTGATTTCTGAATCTCTCTGCTCTGTTAGAACCAATTGCCTAATTACTGCCCTGAGTATCAGAGCAGAAGTTGAGCTTATGTGCTATACGTCCATGTTTTAAAACATGTATTCTCAAGCCTAAACGGTTTGTGACTGATGCACCGTTACATAAATCTTATTGCTGATTTAAGTGTTCTGTGAGTGTCTGTCCACCTCATACAGCCCTGATGTGAAAAGCAATAACGGCACATTCTGCAGGATAAGAGCTCACCATAGACACCAATATCTTTCATAGTGACTCTGATAATAATACAGTTGATATTGTAGGACTACAGTGCAGGCGGAGTGTTAACAATATGAATTCTGATTAGAGCTCTGATAGCTGCTGCCTCCTTTATCATCCACAAAACAGATTGTGCTCCGTCTCACCCGGTGTTTTATTAGCACATTATACAAATTGCACATGCAACAAACACCATAAATAATAGGCAACACATGTAAACAAACACACTGTTGCACACGCAAACCGCATGAAAAAACAATGTATGAAGACAATAACCTGAGAAGTTGTTACTGATGTAAAACTGTTAGCAGAGTGTTCAGCATCCGCCGTCCTGCCCTTGAATATCTGCACCAATTGTATTAGGGGGAGGAGCTACAGAGATTATGATTGAACAACAGTGACCTTCTTTAATATTTTGTGACTAGACTTTGGAAAAATTTATTTAAAAAAAAGAATTTGAAAGAGTAAAGTCTATTAGTTTTAATTGTATGATTTATATTGAGCACTAAATTCATTCTGTGCTCCTATTAAATGTGATAAAAGCTTGTTTTATAAAAAGCTCATATTTCATAATGTATACAATATTTTCTATGGCTTATATATATGTTTTTGCTATTCTGTGCAAAATTTCAGCATGTTTGCTAAGATTGACCAAATTTGGATATTCCAATACACCAGTTTTTAGGTGATTTCAGTGTGTGAGAGAAACATGTTAGCATGTTCATCTGTAGTTTCTCTCCTGAACTCTGATGCAGTGAGTTCCTGTAAACCGAGCATGACTGCTGCATAAACAGGGCAAAAACGCAAGTGGGTGCAATTTTACAGACAGGTGAAACATCAGAGACAGGCCTAATCTGTAAAAACGCCATCAAACGGGCACTTCAACAGCACGTTGTGCAGGCTGCATCTGTCATGATTATTGCTGTTGTAGAGCTGAGACCTTCATCAATCAGTAGGTTTCAGGTTTAGAACATCAGTGATGAAAGCATCTCTCTCTCTCTCTCTCTCTCTCTCTCTCTCTCTCTCTCTCTCTCACTCACTCACTCTCTGTCTGTCTGTCTCTCTCTCTGTCTCTCTCTGTTTCTCTCTGTGTCTCTCATTCAAATCATTTTTTGTTTTCCTAAACAGTGATTGTCATCAGCAGCGCAGCAGCGCAACTCTGAACATGTTCCAAATCAAGGCGGTACGAGCGCAGCGCTGCATTGTGCATCAATTATTTATCTTATGTTGCTTTGTACAAACATGCACCCCTGCTGGAGAGATGGGCTCCTGCGTGCAGCCAATTACTGCAAATCTTTCTCTCATTCATTATTGAGGGAGTAAATCTTGTACAGGTTGTTGTGCGTCTGACCCTGCGCTGAGTCTGGCGGGCCGTGCTTTGATCAGGACCCAGGTGACTGGCACTGGCAGGCCCGGTTCCACACTGCTGATGCATGCAGGAGAACGGCTCTGCTGCTGGTCCTCCAGGGTTCCGGGTGCTTCCAGGAGCTGTGGTGGGTAATTAGAGGTTGAATTTCGAGCT
>JBAJNP010001366.1:0-57690 GCA_036877545.1 Yasuhikotakia modesta | reverse complement strand
CTATATTTATATTTAATTACCCATAATGCCTTAAAGTACCAACCTTATTTTTAACTGCTGTCATATATGTTTGCAGTGTCAGATATTAATTGAAAGGCAGAATGAAGGCATTTACTCAAGGTTTAATGTTTCTGCCCGATCTGTTCATTCCTATCTTCTGGCTCAGAAAAGCTCAGTTTGTGAGCCGCCGGTTCAGTCTGTGGCTGGGCCAACCGGAGCCGAGCAGCATCTTGCGGTGGGTAATCCATCTCCATCACTTACATGATTATACCCATTAATCTGGTGTAAACTAATAAAGTCAACTGTGCCACTGCTTGCCTGAACTTCATTAAGTCTTTAGTACGTTTAATATGTCTTAATGTCCTCGGTTTTCCCGCTGCGACGGATCACCTGGCACGCGGGTCCCCGGAGGGCCGCCGGGGAGATTGAGGCGTTTCGTGCCATGTTTCGTTTCCTTTATTTTGCTCGCACTCGTTTTTCCAGTGATGTAGTGTCTGTTGGTATGACACACAGAGATCTAGACGGAGGAAAGAAGGGAGGGAAAAAGAGGGAACAGAGAGAGACATCAGAGCAGGGAATTTAATTTGCCCAGCCAGACCTCAGATGGGCCCCGCAGTCAAGGGTTTAATTTGGCTTATCGCGTTATAAAAGACGACCGGGCCTCGGTAATCAATCATCGGTCTGTCAGCGGGAACGCAGTCGGTGTACGCGAGCACGACTTCTCAACATGAGGCCGTCAATTGCCACCAAATTGACTGCTTTGTTGTTTTTCGGTGGATGCTAAAAGTTAAACGCAACCAAAGCAACGGGCTGTTTTTGTCGTTCCCTGCCCTGCGCTCGTTTTTGGGAAGGAGACGCCGGTGGTCGTTACGCGGCTGGCGTGGGTCATGTTGACGCGTGAGCGCAGAAGCGGCGCCTGCGCGATGTTACGACCTGACACGGGTTACAAAGCAGGATACCAAACTTTGCTTTGAGCTTTAACCAGTTAAACACAGCAGAGCTCTCAAATAAAAAATAAGTGCCATCTTTAATAAACAAAACGTTACAGTGAGAGATGAATGCGTCCCAAATGTATGATGCCCAATACATCATGCCAGCATTTATTATTATTATTATTATTATTATTATTATTAATGGAAAGTAATGAATGGCTGTTGAGGGTTTAGGACGCTGAGTGCAGAGGCTCAAAATGTCAGACAGAATCACATTTTGATCGTGGTATGGGAAAGAAAAGTTTTCCAAAATCCCACAGGATCTAAGCTGGAGCACGTCTCCGGCTTCCGACTTTACTCGGATACTGTCATTAATGGTCTCATTCGCTGGGTCACTGATATTTATGGCTCTGGTAATACAGGGCCGAGCCCGTGTTTCTGCTGGGATGGATCACGAACTTAGTTTTTGTTCTCACAATGAAATGTAATGCAGTATTGGATGGAGGAGACCAGGGGTTGTTTTTCAGTTCGCATCGCATGCTCAGCACTGTTCTCTGTACCTGAGAAAAGTGCAGTCGTTTCACTTTCTAAAAGTATAAAATTACTTAACTTTTTCATTTTTGTTGTAGTTGTGTGTTCAGTATTTTTGTGCTGTTTAATAAGTTTAAACCTCTGTTTTATTTCTAGTTTGTTGGTTTAAAAAGTAACATGGATCACAGACGCTAGTGATGTCACTGGTAACACTGGTGGAGTTTTGTATGTTAACTTAGTTACTATATTAAGTATGTGCTAACAAATTAAATGTACACATATAAATAAATATAGTCATAGTAAATATACACATTTAAATACACTATTGGTTATTGGTCATTTTTGCTCATCCATAGTGTATGTGTACAAGTTTTAATGTTCAAATGTTTTTAGCATTAGTTAAAGCAGTTTTTTAGTTCCTGATAATGGGTGTATTTTATATAAAATGTTATTGCGCAGTGTTATTGATGTGAGGTTGGAACCGTTTTGAAAACGATGGAATAAAAATGCCATAAATCAAAAGATTATGAATAGTGTTTTATTGAAGTCTCTTGAAGACTGACTCACTTGATCAAAACATTTACAGGAGTTTAACTTATTTGAAAGAATTATATTGTAGGCCTCCTTCAAACACATAATTCCTGACAGTTTCACAATATTTTCACATTAATAATATTGATATAAAGTTCTAATATTTAAGATACAGTTGCCCCCAATATGAATGATTTCCTGTACTGTATGTATGCATGTATTTTAACCAAAAGATGGTAGATAAATTTGCGCTAATCTTTGTAGAGTTATGTAGGAAAGTGGAAACAAAAATGTTGCAATTGGCTCCCGTCTCTCTCAGTGACTTAGAGCTCAATGATGGAAATAGTTATTGAACTTTCAGTCCCTTGTGTTTGGAGCTGTTGTGGTTGCCCTCCTTAGATCTACCACCCTGAAAGAGTGCTTGTTTTCTTTTCTCCACCCAATTAGAGATGGCCTCTGACCCCTGAGAGTGATGTCTGTCCTGCCTGCTGTAAGGCTTAGATAAATGTCTCATATGCGTTTCAGACTGTTTTCCTTTTCTAAGCCGGCTGACGACCTTCTATTGTAATGCGGGTGATAGACCTTTACAGGCTCATAATAGCTACTTCGAGCCAAATGATGATTTTTCACAAACAGATAAACAGAAAGTATTGCCACAAACATGTTATTGTCCTCATAAAATTGTAAAGGAAGAGTCAATGTCAGACTTAAATGAGCGCATCAGCTGATGTCGCATACCTTGCTGTTTGTTTGGGGGGAGTAAAGTATCAGGGGAGACGCTAAGCTTTGGCCCACAGCCTCTGTCCGTCAAAGCAGATCATTAGGTGTGAGTTGAAGCCCCTGAGGCCTGCGCAGGCACCGGCTAGTCTGTGCCTGTGTTTCTGGGATGTAGGGTTGGACTGGAGGACCTGTTTGTTATGGTGTAGCTGCATAATTGAGCCGAGGGGCAGAGAGAACGAGGAAAAGATAAACACAAAAACAGGCTACCTGTTGAAGGCTGGGTGTGATGACAGATTATGATGTCGCGTATGGTCCGTAAGGGAATTAATGATATTGTTGGGATAACTCCCAGACCCTTTGACGCTTGTATATAAATATATGTAGATATTTTGAAGTCAGTGGTTTAATGGAAAAATATTGCCAACAATGTGATCATGAATACATGCATGAAAATCTTTATGCATTCAGAGAAGATACTGCAGCATTGAAGAATATAATGAAGATAATGAACAAGAAAAATTAGGTCACGTAGCGAGTGTAATTTTGATGAATGTCATCCTCCCTGGTTACTCCAAAATTGCGAAACTAATATCTGTTCTTTTCCCTCGTGATTTTTCCACTCATTTTTTCTGTGCTTCCCTCCTCTGATTCTATCCCTGCATCTTCGTCTCATTGGCTGCTGTTATGCTGTGTCACAATAAATCACATATCATGTAATCCTCTTTTTTTCCTCTATCGCTTTTTATTATCCATCTGAGTTTTTATCCTCTGATGTAATAATGTTAAATCATGAGTAAAATATTTCTAATAGTCCAATGATGAGAGATCTTATTTAAGTACTTTAGTTACTATCAAAATATTAAAGAGAATTAGGTTACTGGAAAATTACGATTCGCATTGGCAGTCCGGACTAGCATGTTTTTCCATCGTGCTGGGGGTTGTGCAATAGTGTTGATCTCACACATAATGACCAGTAGCTGTTGGGATGGGATAAATTCATCCATCTCCGTGAAGTAAACAGGTCCCAGCTGGGATGCTGAAAAGGGAAGTGAGGCCAGGCTCAGTCGCCTCCCCTAAATAAAAGAGGCGACAGGATGCGCCCGCACTAGAGAAGACAGACACCCCATCCACTGGCTGCTTCCGCTGTCACGGGTGTCATGTCCACTATTAGGGCGCAGAGTGAACCCACATGGTGCCGGGAGCCTGAAATGTAACTTCTTTTCACTGGTGGGAGTGTGAATAGAGGCTTCAGCGCAATACATCTGCGCTTCAGTTCAGGCTAGGAGTAATTTGTCCTGTGTTGCCATCACAAGCCTCTGGCAAAATACATTAAACCGAATGGAGTTTAATACTTTGCAAGTTGTGTCATTGTGTTGGTTTAAATGTGAAAGTGTTAAATGGCACAGGAGTGGTTGTGGCAAAGTGGGAAATGGATGAGGTGTGACTAAAATGATAAGGAAAACAAGGACAATTTAATCTATTTTAAGACATAAATACAACCCATTTACAACCGCCAGTATATTTATATATATATACCTACTGTACAAACCAATTTTGCATCATTGTATGTTCAGTCAGGGGACCTGATAGTTGTTTAATACCTTATTTAAAGAACATTTTAATTATTTAATGAAAGTTATTATTTGATGTAACAGTCATAACATATAGCCTTGTATAAATCTAACAGGCACTATAACTAGTTCAGTAATTACCTCATTCACTTGTAAACGAATTTGACTAGGTCAGCTTTAGTCAAATTATCCTCTCATTACAAAAGCATAACGTCTCCGTCTCTCTGGACTGTATGAAATGATGACCAATTTATCAAATAATTGTTCATAAACTGTTTTGACAGACACATTATCCAGTTAAACAAGTCATTAGCATGTTAGACACAACAAGTTAATGGATGTTCAGTCCCTCAACACCTCAGCAACTGATCGAGACATACTGGTCATCATTCCAGTTCTGAACAAAAGTCATTTATTCAGTAATTTTACCTGAGTTTAGTGTAACATTGTTTACAATTTAAAAGCCACATACATCATGTACAAACTCCCATACATTACATTTGACAAAGCCTTTAATTCAAAGCCACTCACGATGCATTCAAGTTATACATTTAATCAGTGTGTTTGTTCCCTGGGCATCGAACCCACAGCCTTTTGTTGCTCTACAACACTCTACAATGAGCTACAGGAACACGGTAGTGTATTGTAGTTCACTGTAGTGTTTTAATTTCAAGTATAGATTTAAATGTATTAAATGTTTTAAACCATATTTTGAGAATGCAAACATGTTATGTATAATAATCCCATGAACAATTTTAAATATGTTTTAAATAATTGCTTTTTCTTTCCAGCAATATGAGCCATAAAGAATCCATGATTCTTTTCCCTTTGACATAATGCATTAAAATTCTCTATTTGCTGAGTTCATCAATCTATTTAAAAGGTTAAAGACAGTGAACCAAACATCTGACCTTCTAAAATAAAAGTCTATTTTCCTTGAAAACGGAGAACTACATATTTCTATAGCAGCAGGTCTATAATGGTAGCAAGGTTCATTGAATATCGACTCTCAAGAGTTTACCTGGAATGTTTAACACACAAAGGGTCAAGATGATGACGACAATATAAAACACTGGAACCATCAATCACAATCATGGTTTTGTCCAGGTTTAATCTTCCACACAATTTCTCAGCAGATGAACTCCAATGAACTCGGTAAACAGGAAGATGGGATATTTGTCTTTGTAAGGAGTGTTATTTCAGTTGTACAGTGGGCTAAGAAAGGATAACCCAGCAAATCATTTAAGGATGTAAGAACGTTCCCCTAACGTTTCCATTAAGTTACAAATGTTGTTTTGAAAGTTTTAGAAACGTTCTTATGGGCGAAGTGGACTGATTTTTTAAAATAAAATAACAAGTATTTTTTATTTATCGTTCTGACTGATGCATAAATCATTTTGAATGATGGATGCAGTTTTTTTAATATGATAGTTTCATTTACATGTCATAGTTTAAGCTAAATTAGGTTTTGATGCGTGTTGCAGGTATATGCAGAAAAGCTGAGAGGGTTCAGAGACGAAGCTGATGGATATGGCGCCAGGGCTCTCAGTCTCACATGTTAAAACACTACACAGGTAGACTAATGCACCACAGAGACTTTAAACAGCTGCAAATCGCCCTGAAACCTTCTGAAACGTCGCTTACTTGACTTTAAAATCACTATTAACACCACTATTTATTTAAAAGAACAGTGCTTCAAATATTGACAGACAGTTTTGTCAACAAATTTTATTTAAAATCAATATATTTCGATTCCAGTCATATTGTTTATTGCTTAAATGACACGTCAAATGGACCTTTGTGGGTTGATAAATGCTGTAATCACTCACTTAACATTCTGACTTCATAATTTCAATGTAAGGCAAACAAATGCATCGCAATGCACATTAATAATGCGGTGTGTTTAACACCCAATGCATGTTGTAAAGTTATAATAAAGCAAATATTAATTTTACTGAGATGACATTCCGTTGCAATTCATTAAACTTTCATGTCGGTCAAATATTCATCAAATATTAATGTTTTAATGCATCGTTCTGTTAAACAGTCACCCCAGAATAGAAGAAAATCTGTACTCTGTGTTTTGCTATGTAAACGGTTGCATATACTTTTTTATTGCTTTATTTTAAGAGTGATTAATGCGTAGAAAATGAAATGAATAACTCATATAAAAGTTAATACTGCGGTGGATCAATGCACCTCACCAAATTCATTTAAATTATGAATTCTGTCATGAATTACAGGTCATGCCACGTTACATGCATATATATATATTAACAATTAAAAACAAGGCGTGTTTGAAACATTACATACAGGGGACATAAAACAACATGTTTAACACAAGTGTTAAACAACTCAAGCTGTTTGTTTGGACTGACACCAGATTATATTATATTTATTGTATGATTTTGCTAACATTTAAAATGTATTAATTTAATAAAAGTTTTACGTTTTCCAGATGTTGTCGTGTTGTAGTATTAACACATTTCTGTTTGATGAATAAAATATCATCCCTTTATTAACAAATTATGTATTATTATTATTATTCACAAATGCATGTAAAATATATACTAACGTACTTGAAATCTTCCTCGTTTAGGAGTTCCTTATTGAGTATATATATCTGTTCTAATCTGAAAGGACTGAAAAACAGTTGCCTCCCCCATCCCATGACAAAAAATATTATCAAAAGTATACGTGTGCAAAAGTTAATGGTAACCGAATGTGTCGTTTTTGTTGTGTTTGTGTATCGTTTGGTTTAATAAATCTCTCTGCACACAGTTCCCCGTGTTGAAAAGGGATTTCCAGTGAATTTCATTAAACAGACTCGTTGTGGTTTCTTTGGCCAATTGGGTCTCTCAGCCCAGAATTGGAGGCTTAATTTTATCCAGCCTCTTTGCCATTTTGATTGATGTTCCCGTGGCTCCATCCGGCAGGCTATAGCTATAAGGGTAAAGGGAGGCAGTAAAAAGAAAGAATCAGCCTTTCTCACACATACTCATGCAGTCAACGCTGTTAGATAACGACAAGTCAGGACTAAACTGCGTTTTAGTTGTTGTATGATAACGTGGGTGACGTGGAGGATCCTGTAGGCTTACAGGAGCGCGCGCCTCTCTACACCATGGATCATATGGGAGCGCATCTCCACCAGACACACGCGGACACCATCAGTTTTGGGATCGATCAGATCCTTAACAATGCAGATCAAGGGAGCTGCATGATCTCCAGCCCCAGAATGCAGGACTTGGACTACGGCTTAGGGTGCATAGTCAGCTCAGCCTACAATACCATGACCGGCAACTACAATGTCAATAACTCGGCCGGATACAATGGGAACGCGTGCAGCGTTAGTTCGTTCGGTGGCTCGTACAATATGAACTTGGGCACCAATGTTAATGGGAACTGCCTTAATTCGTCAGGGGTGATCCGGGTTCCAGCGCACCGGCCGCTGAGCACCACCAGCGGTGCCACGGTGCCAAGTATGGGAAGCATGGGAAGCATGGGAAGCATTAACAATCTCACGGGATTAACGTTTCCATGGATGGAGAGTAACAGGAGATACACCAAAGACAGATTTACAGGTAAGAGCTAAACACTAAACTTCTGGTGATATTTCTACGATTCATTTGGTTATTCGTTCGTATTCAATATTACCAAACTACGGACTGCGTAATATATACATTGTATATATTAATACGATTGTTAAGGGTTTCATTGTTAAAATTATTTAGCAAATCATTTTTGTATTATTACCATATTAAAAATTATCTATAGGTATTTCGATCTAAACTTTAACATTATTTCTGGTAGTATATGCCCTTTTAAACGATATACATTTTACGTCTGTAGGCCACAAACATTAAAATATTTTAAAACATGCAACTTTAAATCATTTTGCATCCACACATAATGTTTGTTTTTGGGGACGTGTCAGGCAAAACTCTGGAATAAATTCCAGGATATAAAGTCTCTGTCCGTCTTTTTTTAAATACACAAATGAGATCTAGCTAGTCTATATAATTTTACACGTAACCTGTTTTATTATATCTAATAATATTTATGCTCAAATCATATCCCTGTCTACTTACCTGCTTGGATTAACTTGTTCAATATTTCCTGGTTGTTGCATGTTGTTTTAAGGAAAACATTCACCTTTCCCCCCCCAAAAAAGCTGTTCACTGCTTGGCACTGTCTATGTGTTGATTTCTCCCGCTTGCTTTCACCCTATCTCTCAATCCAGTGGCCCTCTCACCGTTCACTGTAACACGCCGTATAGGTCATCCGTACCAGAACCGAACCCCTCCGAAGAAGAAGAAGCCCAGGACGTCTTTCACGCGTCTTCAGATCTGTGAGCTGGAGAAACGCTTCCACCGGCAGAAGTATCTCGCCTCGGCGGAGAGAGCAGCTTTAGCTAAAGCACTTAAAATGACTGACGCCCAAGTCAAAACATGGTTCCAGAACAGACGAACGAAATGGAGGTGAGCTTTTGTGATTGATCATAACTTGTGAAATCACATTTAAGAGTCTTATAGTTATACCAGTAAAATAAGCTTTTTTACATTATTGTCAGATCATCTAGGTCAGGCCTCCACTTTTTCACTTAGTTACCTATTAGATGTTTAAGCAAAAGTATAAAAAAATTATAATTATAACTCGGTTTCTATATTTGACAAACAAGCAATACCACCAGTTTGTTTCTTTTAAACCTAAATGGTATTAAACGCTAATTTATACAACTTCAGTTAATATGAGTTTAATATGAAGTTAAAGTGCCAAAGGAGGTCAGACTAAAACTGATTTGTTCTGTTTTTTTATATAAACCTGTTATTCGTTCGTGCATTCATTCATTCAGTCATTTTTAACAAAAGTACATTTTTCAATGAACTGAAACCACATTCACTGGCTTAATGGTTTGACTCTTATGTGATTCAAACCAGGAGGCAGACAGCGGAGGAGAGAGAAGCCGAGCGACAGCAAGCCAACCGGGTCCTTATGCAACTCCAACAAGAAGCTTTTCAAAAGACTATAAACCAGCCTGTTAATCCGGACCCAATATGTCTCCACAACAGCTCACTGTACGCCCTCCAGAACCTCCAACCCTGGACTGAGAACACGGCGAAAATCTGCAGCGTTCCCAACAGCGATTAAAAACTGGCTTTTATGGACTGGCGATGGACAAGCAATTGGTCAAAAAATGACATGATCTTTTGGGAATAACATAAAACCGGACAATTGTATTGTATTTATGAACAGATTTGATCATATCGATGCAACATCACATGATATAAGCATTTCACATTTTTATATTGTTAACCTTTATGTGCCATATATTTTATTCTGTGTATTTTTTAAAGCCTATACGGTTTGTGGTAACAGATTAAATGAACTTTAACAGTCAACTTTCATTCATAATCTATATTGTTAAACAGTAATAATCATCTTAAAGGCTCAAGGAGGTGCGCAAGGAAATTATTCAAGTTGTTACTTACAGTACAACCGAAAAATTACAACTAAACTTAATATAGTGGATGTTATTTTCTTACATGTTCATGCAATAAACAATGTGACGTATCATTTTATTTATTATGATATGAAAATAACGCGTTAATGTTATTCATGAGCAAAACTTTTTACACACCGCCTGACTCCTCAAACTCATCTTTCTCTGTGCATTACACACATTAAGTTATATTTAAAGTCCATGTCTTTACTGAAGCCTTGTGACCGATTATGCCTTGTAACAAATGTATAACTGTCACTGCAAATGTTTGTTTGTGTCAACGCCACATGGATATCCAAAAAATACATTATAAGTGGTTATTTAAATAAAAGAAGATACAATATAAATCAGGTAGACTAGTCTGACATTAATATTTCAGCGTATATCATGTAAGCATTTTTAGGGATTTTGCTGCTCTGTCATTGCATTTAGCACAATCAATATATGAATACATTGAACTAAAATATATGTCTCAAATATGGATCGTTGTGTTTGCCAGTGACAGATGTATTAGGCTATAAAGAGTTTCCCATTGTTTTCCATATTTTCCATTGTTTATTTATTTTTGTTCCACGCAATTCATTTGTTTACCAGTTCCTGTAGGTGATGGATAACATTTTGTTGCATTTTGCACGCTTGTTAATAACTATTTTGTCTATATGCGTCGTTTAAAATAACCCACATGACATTGGTTTTAATTTTCTAAGTTACTTTATAATAAACGAGACTTTTATTTTAAGTCACTCAAGCACTTGTTACACAGAAAGAAGTAATTGTTACGGAAACGTATTGTTGTCATGTATGTTATATTTTTGAAAATGTATATGTTTCTTTGTTTTAGCAGAAGCCTTAAAAAGTTTGTCTTTTCTGTGGCCTATTTCATTTCGATATTGGGAATAATCGTTCATAAAGCATTAAAAATACTGATACAAATTAAAGAGACAACAAAGACTTAACACTTGCGCACTAGCCTTTGTCTGATAGTTTTTTTTACACAAACAAGTTTAAACTAACTAAACTAAACTAACTAAACTATCTAAGTTAAAATTCAGGATACCGGATACATAACTCAGTTCTCTGCATTCGAGGATGACACTTGTTTTATTTAAAAGTAATGCGTATCAGTGGCGTCTGGGTCACTAATGTTGCATTTGTTTAGTGCTTTATGTTATTGAGTAGCCATAGCAACACCTTCGGATTTTGTCCCTTTGGATAGATCCCAGATACCTGTGATGGATCTCGACTCAATGTGAATGACAGTTGCATGATAAATGTATATCTTTGCTATTGTATGGAGAGTGCAAAAATGTGTTTGTGATATTAACTATGCGCAGATGTGAGGCTGTGTCTGAAACTAACCAGGGGTTTTTAGTAGTGCATATGAAATATGGTGTTACATAAATATAATGTGTTACATAAGTGTCGCTTTAAAGATTCCAGATTGTAAAGAAATAGGAGGCATTTTATTTTCAGTGATCCCAGTGGAACAGACAAAGACTCAATTTTTCAAAGACTCAAGCACTAGTGTTTACAGCAATACAATTAAACTGTTTAATCTCTGCTCCGTGTTTAGACATGAGCAGCTGACCACCAAAGCAAATTTCATTGTAAAAACAAAAGTATAAAAGTATAAAAAAGTATAAAAATAAGTACATTAAAAAAGGCTTATGCAGTCATACTTTATAAAGCAGGTATGATTTGTATGTTTGATGATGTACGTTTTCATTTATTGAAAGTAAGTTTACTTTAACATTGTTAACAGTCAAACTTTTAGTTGATGAAGCAGAAATCAAAACTTAACAATTATTACAATTATTGGTAACAATATATATGGCCATTAAAATTAACTACAAAAATATTAACAATGTTTATATTAGTATAGATAATGAAATATGTTTTTAACTATAATATAACTTTTAATGTAAAGACTTTTCGGCTGACATTGTCTATTGGATTGTATTTTCCCGAAAGCTCCTGCGTTTTTTAGCGCTACCGCCACCTTCTCGAATGTATTACGTGTCGCTTGAAGATGACGCCGGCCACGTCATTTTCAGTCGTCGAAACATTGTTCAGCTGCAGTTGTGTAATTTATGTTGCATGCAAAATTACATCGAAAAGCGTCGGGCATGCAAAATGTCTCTTTTACGTATTTGCTGTAATACAACTAGAGGCTTAGTTAACAGGGGATTGTTTTCAAAGTCGACTGCATCAGGTTAGTTAAATATGAACTCATGAACTTGTCGGACAGTTATGTCATTAATCCGAATGCCTCTTTCTTACATGCTAATACGTTTACATAACGCTAATAATAACATGCTAATAATAAGTTTACATGCTTGAGTGTTTGTTTGGCTTGTTACTGATCAAATACCTAATAGCATGAAATGTAAGCACATTTGCTGTAGATTTGATAAAATGTCACTTTGGTCTCTTGTAGCATGGCAGGGAACAGCAGGCTATGGATCTAGTGGGGTGAACAAAGACAAGGAACCACTAAAGAAAGCGAAAACGCCACAAGGACGCTTTGACATGGACGAAACAGAGTCAAAATCTAAAGACGTCCTTGAACGTAGGAGCATACGGAATATTTGTTATACAGCCATGTGGTTATGATTGTTTTTTCTGATCTTGAATCATTTTACTTTCTGCCCAAACAGGATTTCCAGATGATGTGAATCCAGAAACTAAGGAGAAAGGAGGTCCCAGAGGACCCGAACCCACACGATATGGTGACTGGGAGAGGAAGGGTCGTTGCATTGATTTTTAGGCCACTCTATTAAAAAAGTTGTGTTTTATATAAGTATTGAAATTGTCAGATCAATTGCTGTTTGTAAACATATACAAAACAGAGATTATGAATCTTCCTCCCTGATTTTATGGGCCTACTATGTTTATTTGTAATTATGATCTGATTGTTTCCTATTGGAAATAGGGAACATTGTTGCACAGGGTTTGCAAAGCCTGTACAGCTTGTTTAAAATGTGAAACTTACTAAACAATAGTATTTAATTTAAGTTTGTTTTCACATTTCAAACATTTGTGGAAAGTCTTCTAGATATTTATATATGTTAAACGTATTATTACTACATCAGCCTTGGTAAAATTGTGCCTAAATAAAATATGGCATGAATAATAGTTTGACCATGATAGTTTTTTGCTTTGCCTTTTTCTTTCTTTTATTACAATGGCTGTTGTGTTTATAGTTTCTACATCTGTGTAGTTTATTATTTAGTATTTAGTATATTTCCATATTATTGTATATTGTAAATCTGGAACCATAGAAAACCATTTAATAAGAGTTAATTTACTCTGTGCTGTTGTCAACTTAAGTCACACCAGTCGTCCAGAGAACAATGTAGTTAATCATAAAACCTTTATCAAACAGGTTAATGTAGTTTATTATAATGCAGTCGTCAGAAACTAGTTGGCGTCATTACATTTAACGCGTTGTCTGTGAGCGTTTGCATCCGCGTCACCCGGCTTCCCACCCTACACGASTACGTCAGCAATGACGTAAGCACCACGTCGGGATCAAAATGTGTACATTAAGTATGACAGAGTAAAAATATATATTTAAATTAATAGTGAAATAATAATGCGTCGTTAATCCTTCTTTCATTCACATTAATGTTTATTAAATAAATTCAGCCAGTTTCTCGTCCTTACTTTTCCGCTTCCGGTCGGTTCCTCCAATCGGCCATATTCCCCCGATCCGTCTCAGCCCAGCCGCTGCACCGCTGCCGTCCGCCCACCACAGTGTCGTTTCTCGGGGGATGGTCTTTAATTTATTTCGGTTCGGGTGAAGTGAGTAAATCGGGGGAAGAGCAGGTGATTATATCTTGAGACGTTGACGGAAAACGTGCCGAGATGACGACGCGATCGGAGAGGGAAAAGGCTCAGAAACTGAATGACCAGCACCAGGCCATTCTGTCCAAAATGCTGAGAGAGGATGATAACAAGTACTGCGCCGACTGCGAGGCGAAAGGTGAGATGATCTTCCTCAAAATCGTCTCGGGAGATGTTTGGATCGGTGTTTTACTCTTCTGGAGTCATTCAACTATCTGGCTGCTATAGCCTGTGAATCTGAGAGTTACTGAAGAGAGCCATTTAGCTGTCAAAACCTAGCAAGGTGCCTTTTTAATGTGACTTTACAGCCATGTGTCCTTAAATAAAATCATTATTTATGCATGAATGGAAAACCAGTGTGTAGTTGAACTGATCAGTAGGTCTGATATACAGTGTCATCATTGAGTCACCTGTGATCTCAGGGTTTAGGTATATAGGAAGTTATAATATCCACGTGTACCTCCCAGTTTTGTTGTATTAAAACAAGTTTGATGATGTAAATGAGACGCTGCTACTGTGTGACACGAAGCTTGTTGTATATATCAGAGGCAATAACTTGTATATGTATAGATCTCACTCTGTTGTTCTGAAACAAGTATGACAGTTCTGCTAATGAGAAAGTGCAGTATTAAAAAGCACCTGTTTATGGTTAATCTTAGTACAAATGTTAACAGCTTCGCTGTAAGCATACAACATGAATAGCCGCATAAGTGACGTGGCTTAAATTTTTGAAAAACAAAATAGTGCATTTTCACTTCCTCACGGTTGTTTTGGAAAGTGTGGTTTTCCTTCTGTTGTCTTACCATCACAGCCCAATATCTCCAGACAGTCCAGGCTCAGTGAGGAAGGCTTCTGTTGTTTGAGTGCGAGGCAGAAACATTCATCAGCTGTGCCGTGATGCTCTCATGCTTCCTTCTCGTCTTTCTTAGACAGACCAGTTTCTTCCACACCGGGCTCTAGGGTTTCCTAAGTGCGGCCACACCTCGCTGCTCGCGTTGCCTGATCTCTGCCTCTGCTTTCTGTCTCTCTTACATAATGAGTAGCTGGAGTTTCACGACTGATCCTTTTTTAACACGTGACATCCATCGTGGAGATTATATCAACATGATACCTTTTCCCCAACATTCAATGCTTCTTCCAGCTTGCATTTGTGCAAAAAATACCAAGATAAACATCTTTTTAATGGGATGATGTCACGTTGACCGCTGGCTGTTGGTTGAAATTATATCCAACAGCCAAATAGCTATTGAGAGATTGTTTTAAGATTTTGCTGAGGTAGTAATGTAGTCTATTTAAAAAACAGGCGAATAGTTGATACAGTGATGTAATGCAGGTATTTGGAAATATAGCCAAGTCTACAAAAATATAATTAATGGCTACATCTTTGATATTTTACACAGTCAGAATGCGTTTAAGAAATGTGTCATTCAGACTTGTATCCATTCTGGTATCCATTCTGGTTCTCCATCCGATACCTTTTTACCATCCAATCAGCTTCCACTAAAAATAAATTTAATAAAATTCAAATTTAACATACAGTTTGACTAGGCAATGTTACCCCACTAAAATTAGTTGGAGATGGAAGTTTGTGTTTACTGTTAATTGGCTTCAGTCGAGCGAAAGCACAGTGTTACCATAAGCCAACAGTCACCAGCACACTCATTACTGATCTGCCTGGTGTTACTTTTCAGCCCGAGTGTTTGTGCTGTCTACACTGTACTCTGAATCCACATGCCTGCAGCACTGATGCTTCTGTGAACTTCTGTCCTGATAGATACACTGCATAGAGAGAAAATAGATGAAACGCAGTGGATGGGGTGAGTGTGGATGATGCTGATTGGATGTGACAGAATAGCAGAAATCGGACAGACATGGCTGAGCACAGTATGTCCACAATGTTTTATTTACTTTATCCTGATGCTACTAAGCTAAGCTGTCACAAACAAGCAGGACACTGTGGGTGTCTATGACACTTAACATATTATTTGCATTTGACCTAAAATAGAAACTAGCATGAAACCTCTGTTTAAGGTATTATTTGCGTTGTGTGTAAAAATTGTTTACCTTTGAGTTTCATAGACTCAATCTTTGTTTTTGCATGCCTCTGTTTTGGTTATTTGTATGGAGTGAAAGCTGTTTGTTCCCGCTGCAGAGGCCTTGATATCAGTTTGTGTATTTGTGTGTGTTATTTGTGATTCACAGGTGCCCACAGCCCCAGACTCATCACACATGTCTGTTGTGTGCTGATAACAACAGCCTGTGGTTCTGTGGTAGGCTATCTGTTAGAGTTTCCCTTCTTGCATTAGTCTGGTTAACTGGTCAGAGTTAGTTGTTATAGTATCATGATTAAAATGTTATCAGGAGCAAACAGTTGAGAACTATTTCATTGTGAAAGTGAAATATAATGTACATACGCAGTTAAATTACATTTATAATTTTGGAATGAATTTATCCCAAACCCTAAATGTACACAGCTTACGCCAAAGTTAAGGCTTTTGTCTATACATTGTTTAAATGCAGCTTCTAATGTAATGTGAATATTGTGTAATGTGCACAATGTGCAAAATGTGCAGGTTGTCGGTTCGATTCCTGACGCAGGCAGGAAACAGGCACCTTAACCGCAGTGCTGCCCTCTGTTTACTGTGTGTTTACTGCTCACTATTCCAAGTGTGTACTAACTGGATTGGTCAAACATAGAGGACAAACTTACAGCATGGGCTTCCATACTTGGCTGTTTGTTTAGGAAAGATTTGTTTTGGATGCCTGTAAGTTTATAAGTCGGTATGAAGTACAAACCCTCCCATAAGACGGTGGATTCTCACAGCTCTGTTTTCTCTAAAATAAAATGTCATCGTTCAGCCTTATTTTATTCTAAAGTTGCTACAGGACCTGACTTCCTAACCTGCTTCCATCCATTAATATATTCTGTCATGGTTTATTGTAAAAACCATTTCACACTTTCTCAGTCCTGTCCTCTGTTTCCCAGTCCTGTATGTTACTGTAGATTCTGCAGTGCTTCTGTGCAGCCAGTCTCCAGTCATTACATTACAACTCACACTGGCAGTTCAGTTGATGTTGTGGTGGGTGTAATTGGTACGTCTTCTGAACATTGATGGCTTTAGCTGGTTACGGCTTTTTAACATTGTACTTGATTTCTGATGGAGACCTACAAAAGTTTTGGATTGTGTATTCAGATGCTGTTTAATTCCCTTTGTATTCCACTATGTGCTTTCCTAACTTCACACTTAAAAGTTAAGTAGTTAAAGGAAAATGTATCTATTTTCACTGTGAATTATGTAACTTCCTATCAAGCAACAAAAGGCTTGTGTAGTTTAATATTTGTTTGTCTGTTGATGTGTGTTTGATTGCTTTAGTTTAGATTATTTGCTTTAGTTCAATGCATTATCAAACCTGTAAAAGTATTCATGCAGGCAAGCAAGGACTTTGATTTTATAGTGGGTGAAAAGCATTGACAGGGAGGCTTTGTACAAAATCTATGGGTACAGATTGTGGGACGGTCTCTGGGCAGCTGTAGTAATGAGAAATGATCCAATCGTTACTGTGGGCCTCTAGACAACAGACAGAAGTGTGTGTGTTTGGGGTGTGTGTGTGTTTGAGTGTGCTGTATTAGTTTGCATTGTGTCTGGAGAGTGTTGAGAATGGCATCTATTTGATACTGTCTCCTGCCTTTACTTCCCTTGTACACACACACACACACTTCCCCCATGGACAGACAGGAAATGTGCTGGCACTTCCTCCCATGTTCTGTCTCTTTAAATCTGTCACTCACAGAAATAAGGACTGTTGAAAGTCTGTATCAGTGTGTTTCTATGTGTGTCTGCCCGTATAGCTTCCAGAAGGAATGTTGTTATGATTTGGGAAAAAACATGCTTGATTTAACTAAACAGAAACTAAATATTGATGTGTATTAGTTTAATTAATGTAGTTTGAATCGTAGGATTCTTTTGAATGTGAACTTTTGATGTTCTGTTCTGTGTCCCTGTGATGACAGCAGCCGGTTCTGTCTCTACACATCAGAGGGATTTCCCCGTAACATGAAACTAACCTCTTTTCCTCTCTTTTCTCATCATGAGTGATGTGTGTGATCACTATCTCTGCTAATGCACAGTAGAAATGCCTCGTATTAGCCGCGTGTTTTCCTTTAGGCTGAATTCTCAGATTCTGACAAACACATGAAGAAATTGGTCCAGTTTCAGCCTGTGTCCAAACACATAGTTTCTTTATAGTAGAACACAGATTTGCAGTGATAAATACAGTCACATGATGTGCATTTTTTACAAAGCTGGCTGTCGGAGTAAAAACTGTGGAATTTGAACCCCCCTCCACACACACACACACGTTAATCCCCATTTCGGTACAAATTTGCTTCGTTGTAGGGAAACAATAAAGTGAATGCTTTATTTTAATGTTTATTTTTATAAATAGTGGACAAACAATTTTATTGCAATGTGTGCAAGTCTGATGCCTATTGGTTTAATTCTGTGTATTTTATTGTAATGAATAAGAAGAAATAAAGCATCTTTTTAGACTTTATTGCTATTTTCAAAAGTCTGTTTTATTCTTACCTCTAACCAGATGCCTGAGGAATAACTCAATAAAAGCTACAACCAATTTAAGATTTTGCACAAATGTCTCATACAGTACTTAATTTTCCCCAAATATTATCCTGCTGTTTTTCCTGAAGGCTCCGTCATCTGGAGTCGTTGCAGTTAGTCCAGCTGTTGTGCAGCTTTAATGCTTTTCAGACGGATTCCATTCCACTCACAGGCCAGAAGAAACTGGGTCACGTGGGGATTCTGTGACTGCTGAGACTGAAACCAGTACCAGTGATTCAGTGTGTTTGTGGGTCTGAACCAGCTGTGCCACTAATGAAACTCACTTCTGGATCCGATGTCGATTATTTAAAGATGTGTGGACCTGTGTTTCATAAGCCTCAGTGATTTTTGTATTTGTGCGTTGCCAGATTGAACTAATTCCTATCAAGTAGCCTTTACGTTTGATTACAGCCCAGGTTCAAATTACTCTGCCTAGGATGGTATTAAATTAAAAGTTAATTGTTGGATGTGTTAAAGGACTAAAGTGTGTCTGCTCTTACACTTAAGGAATCAATAGTGTCTTTAAGTGGTATGGCAATATAATTCACAAGGAATATGTGGGTAATGCTGGGTGTGTTTAAACGATTTTCTTTAGGTTGCCAGTAGGTGGGGCAAATGAGACATTTCTTATCCTGTATAAATATATGGTTCAATTGTTAACAGGATTTATGTGCTCATTGTGTGTTAGCTTAGTTCTTAACCTCATGTTGCTACAGATTTAGCTGAATAAATACAGGAATTTTGTGTTTTGCATTTGTGGCAGAGAAGAGTTTGAGAGGGCAATATATACACTTCCTAAGATTGCATGTCCTATGTGAATACATTTAAACTCACATTTACTTATATTAACAAATTAGACAACTATATATTCAAATTGAACACTTAAAATGTGACTATAGCGAGTTGCGCAGCTCACCACAATTTTAAGGCCATCTAGTGTCAAATGCACCTGCTTTTAACCAACAGTACAGTAACCTGTGGACTTCTTGTGATTCACTCACTGTCATTGTAAATGGACCTTCAAAGTCACACTGCACAAATCTCCAGTGACACACACCAGCAGGGGGCAGCACAACACAGCATAAAATTGGTGAGAACCGTCCACCTCTGTCTCCAAATCTAAATTACTTGTGATTCTGAGCTGCGAGTCTTTTTTTTCTAAAACTTGCTTTTCGCAGCATCTTACAAGGTCCATGGGGAGCAGTAAGACTGTTTACAGAGGTCTTAACTTTGTTTTCACTCAGTTTTTCCTTTTTTCCCCTCTGACTGAACAGCCACTGTGTCAAAACCTTTTCTTCCATGTCCACCTCCCCCTTTCCTTCCCTCACTGGTTAGAGATGACACACACACATACACACACACACATACACACACACACATACACACACACATGTTCGCACATACACACCTTTTCTCTCAGACTCTGTCAGACGTATTTCTCCTGCTACACTGGAATAGAGGCTCTAATTTCATGCTCTGCTAGTCTTCCCTCTGTGTGGCCGGACTCTACTGTCACTGTGTTGGACTTCACTGCCAGTTTTAGATGCTGAGCGTGTGTGTGTTCTTGTACCTCAGAAGACCAGCGAAGCGGAGATTCGCTTTGAACAGTGTCTTTTTTCTTCAAATGAAGAAGTTGGTTCTCTCAGGATCTCTGTGACTGTCTTTAATCTTTAATTGAAATCTTAATTTATTTGGGGGCTTTGTAGAGCGTCTTGTTACATGGCGTCGGCTGTTATGTGCTTGTGTCTGTGAAGATGAAGGTCTCAGTTTTTTAAATCTGCTTTGTGTTGCTCTCAGGTCTGGTGAATCAAAGAGCTTCTGCTCTGGTTCGAAATGACGGATCTTCTGTTTTTCTGCTTTTTTTCTGTTTTTATCTTTCAGTGCTTTTAAGGCAGCTTGTTTTATGTAAATTATTAAATTTGACGTGCATTATGAATGCAGCAGTTATTGTTAATGATGACTGCTGTAGAGTGAAGTTGTTCTGTTTCCGTGGCTTTCTGGGACACGTTAACAGGTCTAGGATCAGTTAAAAGTACATTTGGAGTGTCACAGCGAGGTGGTGATTCGCTTTTTCCCCACAATGCTTTGCGGTGTTGTTGGCAGCCTGTTGTCAGGTTGCTGTTATTGCTGCTGGGCTGCTGTGTGTCTTGACCACAGCCAATCAATATCAGTGAACTAGGGGCCACACTGTTAATTTGTGGTTGTTTAATATGAGGTTCATACAATGTCAATACTAATGTCTCTGTCTAATAATCTTTCTACATCTGCAAAATATCTTTAAAAATACTGTAAATATTTCTATATCTTTACATATTCATACTATACTATAATAAAAGCATGGTTAATTTTACTAGCAGGTTAGTCCCTGGTTGCTTGCTGTCACCTTTGAATGGAGTTGCTGTATTTGTGTTCACCTCCAGGGGGCGATGTAAGGATGCTGTCTAGATAAACCAGTGCAGTTAAAGTTCTCCTGTCTCTTTTCTGGGCAGCTTGCCCATCTCTTAATTCAGTCCTTCAGTCCTTTAAATTAAGATCCAAAACAAAACAAAAGCTACAAGTTCTGAAACTACCTGGCGGAAAAGCCTCTCTTACGCTGTTTCCCCTCCGATCTGACTTCTCTGAGTATCTTTAGCGTAACAGGAGCTGAACAAACTGCGTTTTACGAAGCACCACCTGTCTGGCAGGTTGTAATTTGGTTTGTGTGAAGTTCTGTGTTCACGGAGACATTTATCACGTCGGATCTATTCTAGTATTGTTGTCGCTCTTTTTCTGATGTAGTTCTGAGGGAAGTTAGTCTGTATGTATTCAGTCTCAGTTTTTTATATCACGGTTTGTTTTCAGAAAATCCTCTTGGCTCTGCGGGTCGCCGTGTCTGTTACGCTCGATGTCGAGACACTTGCTGCGTGCTGGTTTTTCACTTGTTTTTTAGGTCTGTTTATCTGTTTGGATGTTTCTAGGGAAAATGAATGAAAACGCTTAGCGGCGCAGAACAGCACAATCTTTCGCTAGCACTACGTTTGATTTATTCTAACACCAATTAGTTGTGTTAACGTAGCTCATAAGCCGCCTCAGGCAACTGATGCAATTACATTTGCGCTGTTAAAAGATTTAATATTAAAACATTCAATCATTTCTTTTTAAGTTGAAAATGAATTCCACCATACTTGTACTTTGAAATGTTGTTCATTTCCACCACAAAATCCATATATACTGTTTTTATGTTTATGAAATATTACAGTGTTTATTTATGAATGATGCATCCGTCCATGTCATTTTTTTTAATTGTGTCCTTGGTTTCTTTGATCAAAAAAAATTAACCTTTGATTCCCCATGAAATATCATCTCTTATTATGATGACATATGTCTTTCCCTGGGGCCGGGGCTATGTTAACTGTCCAATGGCCAATCAGTTTTTATCCCTCCAACTTTCAAAGATCCAGTCAGTTTTTGAAGAATAAAATCACACAATATTTATTGTATTCGCATCAACTTCGCAGTTTCACTTCATGGTGACTTAAGTTTACTTTTGTTTAACATTCTTTGTGATTTCATTTATAGATGCACTATAGAATGAAACATTTGATGTTAACGTTAATATTATCATATTAAGACACACGGCTGAGGGGTCGATACATCTGGTAGCCGCATTACTGTGTAAAGAGCAGAAGCACATATTAGCTGCTGTTCTACAAACATTTCTGCACAAGTTTTGGATGACAAATACACACACACACTCTTTTATTTGGTGTTGAAAAGGTTCACATTGTGATGGATGTGTGTGTTCTGCTGTGTGATGTGATTGTTTTTCTCAGCCACCCTTTTTAACAAGAAAAAACTGGAGGCTTTTAAGAAGATGGCAGCAGCACTTATAAAAGGCTCAATGGGTGACCTTACATAGTCAGAAAGTGTGTGTGTGTGTTGGAGAGACTGCTGTGTTGATTCCACTCTTTCTGGACCTGGATGAGGTTGAGTCTCACCACAGGAAGCCCCTGGCGCTTCACTTCCTGTTTAAGACTGCATCCCACTGTTGTGTTGCCTGTTTGTGCATTTTGCCTGTTTTGTGCATTGACCTGTACTCAGCAGTTGACACTCAGTCACTTAGCGATAAACACAGTAGTGTACAAGTGTTGCCCTTACAGATCTATACACACACACACACACACACAAACACACACACAAACAAACAAACAGTCTAGCATATCGATTCAAGGCGGTAAATTAAAATATCACTTCTTTAAAGTAGCAATATTTTTTCCCACGCAAAAATGAAACATTATGACTGCACAATCTATTGACCCTTGTTTCATGTTAGATTAAATATAGCTTCTACTAAAGCTGAGGTCCATAACATCTAAAAGTCTCATCTTCTCCAGTAATGGACTTGAAGTGCCTCCGAATTTATTTCTTGTTTTTATTCATTCTGTTCTGTTCTGGCTTCTAATTTATTTTTGTAATTTTGACCAGGGGTTAAATTACTCATGATGCTATTTGTAAAATGACAGTACGATCAGGTTAAACACTTATTCTCCAAGAATGTATAATGAGGGAAATTTGTTTAAAGCAAAATCAATAGAAAAGAGAAATTAAAAAAGTTTTCCTCCCTCTTGTTTTGATCCTTTAAAACAGTTGAATGTATTATTCGGTCACACTCTATAATTCATGTAAAGCACTTTTCCACAGACCAGAATTAATATGCAAACATTGGTAGTTTTGCAAATTATTATGGTTATGGGTGTAAAATAGTAAAACGGCCTGTTTTTAAATGTAAGCATTTGGAAGACACTTGTATCCAAAGCAATTTAAAGTGCATTTAAGCTATGCACTTTATCAGTATTATGAATCGAAGCTAACCTTTGCACTGCTTATGCAATGCCCTACCAGTTAAACTGCAGGAACCGTCATTTTTAGCTACAGACACTTGTGACCAACAGTAATATCTTTCTAGTTCACAGATTCATGCCCAGATATGTGTTGCAAGGTTTGGGTCCTAATCAGCTTTTTAAAACGACTCGGGCATTGTGGCGGACAGCCGTGCTGGGTCCTGTGATGCAGCAGCTGGATCCTGTCCCTGGATCAGCCCATAACAATCAGCAGCAGACTTTTGAAGTGTTACCCAACCGTAGCTGGAGGGTCCTCAAGTTCTTTGAGGTTTTTGGGTGAAGTACGGTGCTCCTCGCGTTTCATTTTTTCCTTCTTGCCTCGTTTCTTTCCCCTTGCTCTGTTCTTTCTCTCCTCCCCCTTTGGCAAAGCTGAAGGAGTGGATTAGGAAGGAAGTGAAGAAAGAGAGAGACAGAGTGGGGCTCTTGTCGCCACGGTTACCTATGCCCCCAGAGTTGAAAGATGGAGGGCAGAAGGGAGTATTGTTTATTTTGACAAATGCGCTGTCGTAGCCTTGAGGTGACATTGACAAAATGATGCGGACACTCAATTTTCACTGAGACAGGTGACAAAAACGCACAAATGACATGTATAGGTACTAAAAGATGAAGTGTGTGTGTGTGTTTGGCACATTGTGTATTGGACATGCCGCATTGATTGTAAGTTCTGTGCAGGCAAATGAACTACTGGCTTATAAATCTTGAGTGACTCTGCAATGAAGTGAGCAAAGGCCCGAGGACCGCAGAACCAACTGTAAATCTCCTGCCGTACAGACACGCAAGTCTCTGGGCCCCAGCGAAGACTGATCTGAATGTTTAGACACTGAATAATTTATTTAGCCTGCCTTTAATTGAGTTCTCAGGGGAGGGCCACACACACACAAACACAAACACACACACTAGCAAAGTGCGTCACATTTGTAGACTTTCATGAAAAGGTTATCTCATAAACCAGCTGCTAAATGCAGTATGTTTAATGCAAAAAGTCTAAATTTAGCACGCCTCAGCCGTTCTAAAGCTCGTATCATTTCATGCAGCGCTTTGTACCTTGTTCTCATTGCTGTAATGTGGATGCGTTACACCATCAGGTTGTTTTCTTCTGAGATGAACGCTGAGGTTCTCCACACATCTGCTCCAGCCGGCTGTGCAGGTAATAAATGGACTGAGATGAAGATGAGAAGTATAAAGTCGCTCTTGAACACTAGGGCCATCTTTCATCCTCAGAACACTGGCGACAGATATGGGGTGGGGTCAGAGGTCATGACCTGTCTTGTTCGTGACCTTTGCCGGTTCATACATTACTGCACTTCCTGTTTATATAAACCCGTCTGTCTGCAAAGAAACGTGCAAAGATCGCGACAGGCCAAGTTGTACGTTTAAAACGGAGGTGTTTAAAAAGCTGTTAGTTATCACACCTCATGGAGGGGTTGGTTATCAAAAGCTGTGTTTACACCTGGTCTTAACATCGTCTTGGGCTTGACTTTGACAGGTGGAACATTGACAAGTAGAATTTTTTCTTTATGCTGTAGTTTGTCTCTGGTCCACTTCAAACAAAATCCCAGACCAAGCAGAAATCTATATTTTATTTTGCAAACTGCCACAGACAAGCACTTACAGCATCATTCATTTATAATAGGAGTGATTCAGCTCTGACACGCCAAACTGCTTGTGTAGATCTGGTTTAACTCTAGATGTATATTTGATTGCCAAGCGATTTAGACTTAGTCTGTAGTTTTATAGAAAGCAACAGATTTTCTTCTGTCACAGCTGTGTGTGGCTCATCTGCTCATTTCTATTATGCATTACTGTTCGAGTCTTTTGAGTTAGTTTAGCTTTATACTAATGCCAGATTTATTGTTTGATTAAATGATGTATGATTGTACGATTTGTTTTGTCCATATTCCAAAAAAGCCAGGAATAATGAAATAGGATAAATTTTTTGTTTATGTGTAGAGGTAGTAAAATATGAATGCACTTGAAATATATTCAAAGTTATTAACTATAACAGTGGACTAAATGTATTTATATTAATATATATTTTCTGTGAAAGGTACAGGACCATAAAACATTCAAGCATCCATAAAACAGCCAATCATTGCATTCAGGCCAAATGTCCTTTGTCAGTTAAACTGTGTTTATGTGTTGGAGGAGGCGTGGCTTAGTAGCACTCTGAAGGAATTGTCTACCCTACCTTTAATACATAAAGAGGCTGTCTACCATTTTCCCATCTTGTGAAGGCCTGTTTCATTTTGGCAGAGAGAGTTCCAACACTTTTCCTCTGCAGGGCCGCAGCAACCGGAACTGCCCAGAGCGCCACTCAGTGACAAATTAACCCTCTTTAATTGTGGGTGAGTTATGCAGCTCCTGGTGCAGCTGGTGAGACGCAATCTTGCAGCCTTTTATTGAGCTAATAAATCTGGGAGGTGGCAGACGGAGTCGGTGCGGTCGGCCGGATTGTAGTTTGGGCTGAGTGAAAGATAAGAGACTCCTGCTTGCTCTCATTACTGCAGTTTCTGCCGGAGTTGGGGGAATCTTATCAGCCTGTTCGCTCATTGTCGTCGTCTTTTGTCAGCTGGGAGGAAAACAAACGCAAGATAGCCAATAATATCCCAAGCATTCATGTGGGATGAGTTACAAACATGCTTAAAAATAATGAGACAGAGCAGTATTGTTTGTTATGCTAATGGATGTACCAGTGTGTGTGTGTGTGTGTGTGTGTGTGTGTGTTTACCAATCAATGTAAGAAATGTGATCTGTGAGTTAGTGGATATTTTGCTGTGACTTTAAACTACTATCAGAGTCAGTGGGTTACTCCACTGTTGCCTGATGGACATGCAACCCCAAAAATCCCACAGCTGTAAACAGATGCCCCCCCCACCAAAGATACGCCTCCATGCTGCAAGAGCGGGAGTGAGACAAAAGAAGAAGAGAATTGGACGTGTCCTAAGATGGCTGACAGGTGTAGATAAAGTCAAAGAGGGCAGCTGAACCACAGAAATCCATTTCCCAGCTAACCCTGTGATTTATAGCCCGTCAGAAGCAGAGCTCTCGTCGACACCAACCGACCGGCCGAGAGCTGTCAGGAGGAGCGCTCTACTGCACCCCCACCCTCCAATCTGTCCACCCGCACACACCCCAATGCTATCAGCTCCTACATTCACTCTGAACAATGCGGAAAGATGCCCAAACTCCATCTCTTTCTTCCTTAGCTTCAGCAGTCAGTCTGAACTCCACCCGTCACCCGCCCACATGCTATTACAGTTACCTCAGAGATCTCTATATTACACACACTGGGTTGAAGTTAATGGCATACACTCTGTGTTTTGTATTTTTGTCTTTTTTTGTGTGGCTGATGAGATCAGGAGTCTCACAATGCAGTTTCTCCAAAGCAGATTTGTTGGCGTAATGGAGGCTGTTGGCCGTGTTGATTCTGTTAGCAGGTGGGCTACCTGCTGCGCTCATCTGATGTCTGAACCTCCAGCTTTATCGAATAGATTTGTGGCCGCTGCAGAACGTTCTGTTGTTTAGATCTGGGCTGCGCAGTGAAGGAAATAAATTTCAAATGTGTTGATTATTAAACTACTAAAGGCTTGTATATTGGAACCAATATTTTTATGTACTTTGTTTTTCATTCATAATATATATAAGCATATATATAAACAAAATCTATACAAATCTAATTATACAACACCAGGCACAGATATTCTAGCAATGCAAGTTTTTCAAAATGCAGTTTAAATCACTTTCCAAATATTAGTCAAAATAACCACAACGTGAGTTAAGGACTGAATTGTAAAGCTCTAGTTTAGATATTGTGTCACTTTTAAAGCAGAACACAGTCTGTTAAACACCTTAGTGAGGCACAATTATGAGGCACAGTTTAGGACAGCAACGTGACTCATTTTAAACTGTTCTGCTGTTATTTGATTCGCTGTGGTTCACTCTAGGTCTAAACATCATGTTGTCTTTTGCACTCCCTCTTTTTCTCGGCAGGACCTCGGTGGGCTTCTTGGAATCTCGGTGTGTTTATTTGTATCCGCTGTGCTGGAATCCACCGGAATCTGGGAGTGCACATATCACGAGTCAAATCAGTCAACCTGGACCAATGGACCCCAGAGCAGATACAAGTATGTTTGATTGGTTCTGATAGACCTTCTTGCCTGTCTGAAGTTAATACGACACCTACTAGTAACATATCATGCTATTAATGTAGTCCAGCTACAAACAAACACACATTACACACAGTGATTTCTGGCCTTTGCAATATAAATCACAACCCTTGTTCTGTGTTGTTTGTTGTTAGCAATCACTAGTCTGGTACAAATTGTCATTTTACACACCTAGTCTGTGGTTAGTTGGGTAAACTGTGCAACACAGTAGAAATTGAGATTTAGGTGTATTTAAAGCTGCAATCTGTAACTTTTGCCTCCACTGCCATCTCTGTTTAAAACAAAAATTGCAGGTTACTTTAAAGTACCTCTCATTATGTAAAGTCTAATAAACTTTTCCTGGGAAATTGGACCAGACAGCTCAATTTGTAAATTTGTATAAGCTTTCCATTGGGAATTAGGGTAAAGGAGATTGTGTTGAATACTGATCTGCCATTGACTTGCTAAGTTACCGATTTTTATTCAATTTTAACACCCAAAAAAGGTACGGATTACAGCTTTAAATCTGCATGGAGTACAAGCTTCTGTGTTAATGTGCCCCTGGTATTACAGGAATGAGTGTGTGTCTGTGTTTGTGTAGCTGTTGTGTATTATTGTGAAAGCAGTACCTCAAAGATTTATTCCTCCGCGTGAGTTTAAGAAACAGAAAGGGAGTCTTGCATATCGTTTGCATATTAATTGACGTCTGGACGTGTAATTAATTCTTGATGGGTAATTGCTTGTCTTTTTTCCGCATCTACTTTTCCTTTAATCTGATCAATCACTCGCACATTAATTGGTCTCTGACAGATTCGGGTGAACAACTGATAATGCAAATGCATGTCATTTGTATGTGTTCGAACACAGACTTCAGTTTCCAGGCAGTTGTATACTGGATTATACAGTTCATTAGGAATTTGTCAATGGTTGTTAGATGTTGTGATGTCACTCCCAATCAGCCAATCAGATTCCTTCACACTGAAAGATGAATGAGGCTGTTCTGTTAAAGCGGAATATCTGTGTCCTGTTTAGGAGACCAAGCAACACAGTGCATGAATATGTATTTGTGTCTCGGTTTATCATAATATAAGCCCTCTCTCTAACAATGTGTGCAGATTTATGTATTTTAAATAGCTCTCTGAGGGTATTAATTATTTGATGATGTCTAATGCATCATGCATGAATTAAATGAGGCTGTTAGACAAATAATGAAAATTACCAAATATAAATGATGTTTTTTAGGGAACTCTCACTTTAGGAAAACTAACACCTGGATTTCATATTTATTTGCTTTTGTTATGAAAGAAATTACCAAAGACTTTAATTCTTTATTTTATAAATGCATTTATAAAAACTGTGCGTGTTTAAATTCCTGTATTTATGGATATGAAATCCTTTGTCCTGCATCAGATGCTGTTATCATATCAGATTGCCAGATCATTGCTGATTGTCACCTTTAGTTCGTGTTGTATTTCTGTTTACCTGTGTTTTTTCCTCTCTTATAGAGCGTTCAGAGCATGGGCAACACTAAAGCAAGACAGCTGTATGAAGCGCATCTCCCAGAAAACTTCAGACGGCCACAAACTGACCAGTATCCTTGTTTTGTATTTTTGTTGTATTCATTTGAATAGGTTTGAGAGGATTGGCATAAAAGTAGAAGAGAGAGGGGAGCGTCATCTTGTTTTATTTGAACCTGATTTTCCTGTGTCAGCCGCATATGCAGCAACAAATCTCTGACATGATTTTGCATCAACTCGCAGCTCTTAGGTTGGCGCGTGGCTTGTGTTGTAGATGCAGCGTGATGCAGAATACATTTGCTCTATGAAACTTTCTTCAGATAAAAAACATTCCTGTTTCAGACGAACTGAAGAACTGCAACTCAACGTTTATGATGTAGCCGTCCCGCTATTTGCTTCCTGCGGCCATATTTTAACAAACTACATTATTCAGTAAGCAGCCCTGGTGAATTACCCTCAAAAGCAACAGGGGAATGTTTTGTGTGTGTGTTGTGGTGAGGATGAAGTTTAGTTTAACTTTTTACAGTTCGGTGTTGAAAGTTAAAATAATTCTTTATTAACAATTCCAGTTTTTTTTCCAGAAGCGTAAGTTGTGTCACAATCTCACGAATCCTCTGCTGTTGCATCATGAAATTCATAAACCTTGATGTAGGGAAACCTTGATCTCACTGGAGAGAGTTTGCAGATCTGCCAGACAGAAGCTGATGTGACTTCACACCTCTGTCTACAGCTGGTGTTTCCAGAACCTTCACATAGAGCAAAGCTGAGCAGGAACTACCTCAAAACTGAGGCGTGCCAATAACCTGAGCTACAGATTTCTTCATCTGCCTCCACTCTTTGCCTCATCATCATCTTATTTCACACCATCAGTCTAATTGGGTGTCTGTGGCAGTTGAGGTAATTCTATATAGTCCTCGTTGGTGCCTTCAGAATCTCTAATTGAATTTCGCTGGCATCCATGGCCTGTTGTCAGGTCCTGCATTTGGTGTGGCTATGGAAATGGCTTCATTTGTATGCTGAACGATGAGGTAAAATGTTCGTGACCGTCAAAATGGATTCATCTGGACAGGGGAGCTGAACTTCCTCCACAAAACAGCTTTGATGGAATTTGCTTTATCAGGTGTGGGCTCCTCAGATGGAAATACGTATCTTTGTGCTCCAGTGTGGGTGTCTTTCTCCCTCTCTCTTGCTCTCTCTATGTCTCTCTCTCTCTGTCTCTCTCTCTCTCTCTCTCTCTCTCTCTCTCTCTCTCTTTCTTTATCTGTCTCTGTACCCACTCATCACCTCTGTGGCCTCTCATGATCTCTTTAATGGGAGAGTTGGCTGTGTTAATGGGAACATCAGAACCGCGAGCAAAGAGGAAATTTAGTTTCTTCTTCTCTCTCTCTCTCTCTCTCTCTCCCTATTAACAGGATGAAACACTTTAGTACAGTACACTGAACTGCACTAAAAAAACAGTACAAGATAGTAAAGACAGTACAGTGTTTTTTCTTGCTGCACTGTTGAACATCGAGGTCTGTATGTTAGTTTATTTTCTACATAACACCTGTGCTACAAAGGTTAAGATTTTTGTAGGAACAGCCACAGCCACACATTTGTAGCACAACTGTAAACGTCTGTCACAGTCACTAAAAATCACTTTATTGTTTGACCTTTTCCTTCCATCTTTTTTAATCATGTGAAGAACAGGTTTTCACAATTCATTTCCTCTTTTCCCTCATCCGGTTAAAATGATTGCTGTTGTCCAGACACTGCCACTCTGAGAGATTTAAGGTTTACATTTTTTTTGCAAGGGCACTTAGATAGCCACCACAACAATCTCCCGTATCCCACAATCCAGTTCGGCTGGTTTCCTCATGTTTGCTGTTCAACAGGGCTTTTGACAGAGCCAAAATTTTCTCTCTCTCTTTCTCCTCTCTCCTGTGCCACCTATTTCTTCACCCTGATCTTTATTTCATCAGAGCTGTATTGAGATAAAGGATTCATAAAAGTGTAAATCTGATAAATCTGTGTGAACTGGTCTGTTTGACGCTTCTGTGTCGCTGTATAAATTTGCACCGTTAAAGGGACGTTTGCATCAGCAGTCGAGTGTGTGTGTTTTTATTTTATTTATTGATTTGTTTGGCCCTTTTGTGTGTGTGTGTGTGTAAGTGTGTGTGTGATATCCTATGATATACCTTAGTTGTATGCTGTTTTGCTATTTTTCTCCTCAGAATAGACAGACCTCGGCATTGTCTCCCTGTACGCCGGGGTCTGGTGAGGCAGCGTGATGGTGGGCTGGTGTTTTTAGTAATGAGGAGAGAAATCCACTCACACTCTGTGAGATCAACCTTCGTGCAGCCAGGGTTATACTCTAACAGAGCAGGATGCCAATTAATGTTCTCCAGAAAAAGTGAGATTTAACATCCAAAAACAATGCAAGGGTTCAAACTGGGCCTTGGATCAACTTTTAAAAGTTCTTTAAAGGTCAGGCGAACAGTTACTTTTTGTTGTAGAGAAAATTGGAGCGAACAATTACTTAACCACTCTTGTAATAAGAGTGTAATTTTAAAAAGTATCCATGTTTTCAGTTTTCCTGAGCCATGTTTCAGAGCTGTGGAATTCTTCATCAGGGACAAGTATGAGAGGAAGAAATACTATGATAAAAATGCTGTCAACGGAGCCATTGTGAGTATAAAGTTTGCTTATTCACTTTTGTCATCAAGCATCTCTGTGTGTGTGTATGAGTGAGTTGGATTATGTGGTGTACAAGGATGTAATGTGTGTCAAAGTGTAAAAGCTTCCTGTGTTCTTATTAACTAAATTGTCAAGTTGGGAATCACTGCCATAGGATACTGTCTGTTCTATATGGTGCTTACTCCAAAAATACCAGGTTTCCATTAGGAAGGACTGATTTGGCGGCCAGTTGTGTTGACCAGCGAGGCCTCAAATTCACATTACACAGCCTGGTGGGCTGCAGCTGTCCTTTACGCTCTAAAAAAGGGAAAATACGAATGCTTGATTGACAGAACCCAGCAGCCAATGAAATCACTCTCACTTCTGTTAAATGACTTTCTGAGCCGTCTTTGTTTTGGGATTTAGGTGTTTGTGCCTGACAAATTTAACAACGCAACAAAGAATTGAGATTGGCCAGACTTTGTGTGGTGTGCAGGTCTTAGCTTCATGATAATGCTTGAGGAGGTTAAGCAATCTAAACAAACAGACTCCTTTTGCCCTTTTCTGATTGCTTTGGAACAGGGGAGGCTGAGACATGACTGCGCTGTGAAAGGTTTTTTTTTTTTTTCAAACTCTTGCCAGGCTGCCCTGTACAATTACATTTTTTTCTCTAGTTAAGCCACCCAAGCAGAGCTCTGCTTCTCTGACAGGCCTGTCTGAGTCAGCCAATTAAAGTCTGTGCCTGTAAGCACAAACAACCAATCAGATTTCAGCAGTGGTCAGTGCGATAGAGGTCAACAATAACTGAAAGGTCACAGGCCAGCACCAGGTAGCAGTTAGATAGTTAGAAGAATGAATAGGCAAAGCTTAAATGCAAACTAGTGCAGTGTAGCACTAAAGTTGGTTGGCTGGTTGGTTGGTTGGTTGATTGAAGTAGCTAGGCTAAAATGTAAAATAGTATCATGGTATATGCTACACTGCAGAGCTTAGGCATTTGCCTGAGAGGGAAAGAGAAAGAGAGAGAAAAATAATGGACTGAAATCGTGACTGTGATGAATTTAGATAAAGGATTACGACCAATTTCTTTTACTGAGTGTTTTAGGCATATTTGTCTTATAAAGTAAATATATCAGTTCATTTTAGCAGGTCCTTTAACTGTTTGCACACTATGTACTGACAATTTGTACACGTCTCTTCTTTAAATACAGAAATTAAATGTTTGTTTTTGTTCTCGCTACTTGGCAAGATTCTTGTTTGAGTTTGGATTGACTAAAAATCAGTCATTCCTGGTTAAAGTTCCGGCTTTAAAAACCCTTTAGTTACACCCTCTTGCTAAATGAGGGTCACCTTGCCAGTTTGGCGAAGTTATTCTGTTTGTATTTTGTGTTTCAAATTGTTCCTGTAGCTTTGTTATATTTGTAGCTGTTATGCTATTGTTATACTAAGATTAATTTGACTAGACTAGAGTGTAAATAGATTTGAAACATTTAACTTTATTGGATAAAGAAATAATTAAACCCACAATTGAAAAATTAATTTACACACATTCATGGGTGACTTTTCCTTGTTTATGAGATACAAAAAAAGGTTTAGCAGATGTGTTGTGCTGCACTTTTTCATACACCAAAGGCATAGTGAGCAGGGACTGTCCAGTGTAAAAAAACACACAAATTATACTTCACATCTTCTGGCTGTAATATAACATTGTGTGAAGAACTTGTAATAAACGTTACTGTGATAGAATAATCATACCTTTTATAATAGTTTGCAAATCTCAGTCTCTGGTCAATTTGTGCTTTTGTTGTAAGAAAACACACCTTTGTCAGGACTTTTGTTTCACTGAAAAAATAACAGTAGATGTGTTTGGAGTAATATGAGGGTGACTAAATATTAAGATAATATTTTAGGTAAACTAAACTTTAAATGCTGTTTTAAACTCTTTGGTGCCCCAGTGACATTAGGCCTGTACAGGTGTTTTGCCACTCTCATGATGTGAAGTGCACTCTGGGTCTCAAATGCAGGAATCTGATTGGCTGTCTCTAGCAAGTGGGCTGAAAAATAAAAAAATCAATAGTCACCCGTTTCCAGCCGAAATGGTAGCAGTGATGGAATATTGCAGCCTCTCCTTGCTTCAATTACTAAAACAAGCTCAAGAGAGTTTAACAGACCGTCTCTGTCGTTGCGTCTCCTTGTCTCCAGCATGGTGGTAATGAAAGTTCTGCTCTGGCAGTAGATGGGGAATAAATGTGTCATATTGAAAAGCTTATCGCGAGGCAGTGTGCTGAAGTCACGCTCCCTCCCTGCTGATTTGTACCATTTAAATGATTGTGTGTGTGAAAGCAACAGCGAAGCGGAACCTTGGAAAATAAATGTCCCAGGATATTAAGCGTCAGCGCTGCACTTCCTTGTTTTGTTTTGATGTTTTTAAAACACTCTTTCCCCTTTTCAATGTTGTTTTTCTCTGGTCTTTTTTCATTATTTTGATCAAAGTGTTCCCAAACCACAGTAAATGTGCAAAATGACGACTATCGACAGACTGTTTTTAATCTGAAAAGCAGAATATGAAAAAGAAGGAGGCAGGAGGACGAACATCACAGGCTCGGCTCGGCTTTGGAAAATGTAACTTGATTTTCTGAGACTGTGTCGGTTTTTTACGCTAGTGTGAATGTGAGAATAAGATATCGGAGCGTAACTAATTATTGCTTCAGCCGTTCTCAGTCAGTGATTGGCTAGTTATTATTTCTCTCAGTTTCTCTTTTCTCACTTTAGTCATCGAAGCCTCATTCAGCCTCAAGTGACCTGGCTTGCTCGGTCATTTGCACTGCATTATGGGGCATTTATGTGCTCGCTTCTTCTATTACTTCTCAGCTAGAAAGCCTGGGGACCTTTAGACCTCACACTGATGTTGTTACTTCAGAGGTTGGAAGTCTGGAGGCTTCACGCCTTCAGATGCATTAAAATGAAGATCGGCTCTCGTCTCGCACTCCAGGCTGATTGCCGGCGCTGTTTATTGACCGCCGCTCTTCATCTGCGCCTGCCGTCTGCTCTGGACTTATTTCCCCAGACGGCTGCGCTGGTATTAAAGGGTCTGAGGGACGAGGAGTATTGTGTGGTGTTATTTAATGGCTCGCTAATGAATATGGGCCCGCGCTGCAGCGAGGCACAGTGCTGATGCTAACCCAATAAAGGCAGATTATGAGGGAGATCCATCAGTAGATAATGAACCGGGCCGGACAGTTTTGCGCTAAATCGGGCTATAATGGACCAGCTTGTTCTGCTTGGGCTCTGTGGATCCATGTTGCTGACAATAACACAGAGGATGTGAGAAAAGTTATCCTTCTTCCTGTCTCGTTTCCTTGTAATGTCTGTCTTTACTTTTCTAAAACATTAGATATAGTTGGTAAATTCTTTGTGTGTGTTTACAAGCGTGATGCTTAATTTTTTCATCTTTCATTTAATTTTTAACTTTTTAACATTCAGTGACAGTTCATAACGTGACCACAAACAAACATCAGATTTGTTTACCAGGCTTGAAAACACACTTTTTAACAGTAAGTCAGTTTAAATTAATATCTTCCTCTGCACAAACAGTAATAGTGAATACAATTCATAGCACATCATTTGTATATTTGTAAAAAAAAAGATTTTATTTAAGACCACTTTTAGGTGGGTAAGATGGAGATTTGTTTAAGATCTGGGAGCTGTTTTTTTCACCACAGAATTTCAGTAGAAATACTGCAGTGGTTTTAGTTTGGCTCGGTGGAAAACAGGCTTTTGTCTCTCAGCTTTTGGCTCTCAGTTTCAGACTGTACTGTCACTTGGGTGATGATACAGAGGTCCAGGAAGAACTTTGGCCCTGACCCAGACCCAGTCCTCCCTCTGTCTTTGCTTCCCCAAGAGAAAAAGCCTTTGTAGGATTTAGTGAAGGGGCAGAACCATCATTTGCCCCAGAGCCAATGGAAGACAACAGTACCAAACTCCCCCCAACACATTAAGGAGGCCCAGTGATGAGAAAAGAGAGATGACAACAAGGAAACGTGGGTTAAAGGGATGTAATCGATCCGTACCGTGTGATTCATGGAAGATAATACAACAGACACTCTTAAATTACCATGAAAGCATGTTTACTATGTCTGAAAGCACATCTGATCGAGTGGTTGGGCTTGTATTTTATACTAACACACTGAGTGGTTCATTTTGTCACGTAGTTCAAACATCAGCAACTATGTACAGTATGTATGTAAGGCATAAAACAATAGGTATTAGGAAAAAGTTGGTAAATAGATACAAATGACAGTTCATCTGAAAAAAATCGTTTTTTGTACGAAGATACAAAAGGGATAGTTCACCCAATTTTTTTTAAATTATTGTTTTCTTTCCATCATTACTCACCCTCATGTTGTGAGAAAATGATGGAAAGTGAATATATGCATACATGCATAACTTTATGGATGCTTGTGTCTGGTTATGCTAACACTGCGCTGACTAATCACATGCTAGACTAACGTTCACACTCAGGGCGCATTAACTCTGCTTTGTGCTTTTTGGTATTCCACACAACACCAGCTATCAGTCATGGGAACTGTACACAGTCAAGCATGACTGATTTTTAGCCTCATCTCCAGGAAAATTTCCCACCTCCCAGAATCAACTCCAAATCTTTTAATACGATCTGCAATTGAACCACATTTGGGGCTAATTTTTGTCATTTCACAAACAATGCCTTTCCATAGCAGACGATTGTGTTCTTAATGCCATTGAAAATAGATGTCTGTAATATTGACCTTGGCTGGGCTTTTTATCAGCGTGTATGTAAACGTGAAGCCTGACTGTGGTTGATGCAGTTAAATGCAGTGGCTACACTTGTGAGGTAATTGTATTGATCTGAGGCAGTTTTGAATGTTCAGTTTGACACTCACAACTGCAGATACTGCAGGAGAAGTCATTTTTTGCATTATGGAGTCTTTGACAACTAGTCTGTGCTATTCATACCAACATTTGTGTTTACAATCATTTGTTTACTAATTGCTTACAAAAGGCACTCATTTTACTGCAAGATATCATATTTTAATCTTTACTTTTTTAGTTAAAATATCCAAGCACCAGCAAACAATTCAGTAAGATATCTTCAATTATTTTCTTACCCAATTAATTTTTTATTCTTTGTTTTTAAGCCTAAATCTAATTACTGAGGGCTAGTTTGCAGCAAGAACAAAAACAGTTTCCTAATGGATTTCCACAAAAGGTTTCTATATCCTCTAAAGACAAGTCTTTATATAATAAACTATTTTGCTTCTTATGCAAGTACAGCTTGTATTTTTACTTGAAAACAATACAAAATACTGTTTGAGAAACAACAACGTGTGTGAGAGTGTGTGTGTGGTGTGTGTGAGATGTGAGAGAGAGAGAGAGAATACATATGTATAAATTTGTGCTTTCCCTCATTTCCCGCAGGCTGAATAATTAATCGGCATGAGGCTCTGATCACTGCAGCCTATTAATCCTGGTTTCTCTCCTTCTGCATGTTCTTCCTCTACTCATCCCTCTTTATCTTTCCCTCATTCTCTTTCAATTGCTCTTTATCACCTGGCTTCTCTTTTACTGCTCTCTCTCTCTCTCTCTCCCTCTCTCTCTCTCCCTCTTTCTCCTTCTCTCTCTCTCTCACTCTCTCTCTCTCTCTTCACCTCTGCAGAAGTCCTCTGACGCTGCTTTGCCCTCAGTGTCATCTCCCTCCTCGCAAGCAGCTGAGAAAAGCAAACTGGAGGTATTGTAGCGTGTACTTCTGTGTGTTGTGCTCATCTGTGCTGTGCTTTATCTGTGCTTTATCTGTGCTTAAATTAGGCTGCGTCCTAATTCGCATGTTCTCTGTTCTATAAAGTACGCAAGTTTAGGTTAGCATGGTAACTCCAAACCCAAGATTAATAGCCCAAAAGTAATAATAATAATACATGCTTAAAACATCAATCTATATCAATGCATGCTTTTCCAGCTACTTGTTTAAAGCTAAAATATTTTGTCCACTCCCCACGTGTGATGTTTGCAGGTTGACCTAAAGCGTTGCTCTGTTTTTCAGCAACTTTGGCTCAACCAATGTCAACTGTTCACCCAACCACAGAAGTATTCGGAAACGATCACTATTTTCTGTGAACGCCGTAAAGCTAATGATGCAGCCATTACAGGAAGTGATTGCCTATAGAAATCACACTGACTTTGTTGTGGAGAACTGCTGCGGTTGTATCCGAGTGTTTGTGTGGAGTCTCTGTGCTCTGCTGTGGAAGGGAATCGATAGCACAGCGCTGTCAGCGTGCGGAGGGGAAATAGAATAATCAATGTGCCCATAAAGATCTCCAAACGGCCAATCCGCTCCTCACCTCCAGGCTGGTTTTTCATTTGTTCCGTCTGCTCACAATCACAGTGCAGCCAGACACCAGCGCAGCTGCCGAAAACACGCTCTGATCCCTCACTCCCACACCTGAGCCGCCCTCTCACGTTTCTGCTGCAATTGATTTGCACTTAGAGAAAAGCGGGGTTTGATATGAAAGCCAAACTTTTATGATGGATTTGTTTGCCATTACTGTAGCGGTTTGGCCTTTTAATGCACTGCTGCATATATACAGTTCGCAGAGGCTTTTAACAGAGCGCATCGAAAGATTAGAGAGTGCATTTTAGGCTACTGTGTATTAAGATGAGTCTCTCTCTGTTTAAAAAAAGCCTGTGTGTCGAGATCTCTCTATTCTGTTGTGTCTGTACAGTTAGAACATCTAATTAATGTTCAAACACACTGGACACACAGATACATTTTGAAAATATGTAGTTTTCACAGTCCAATTCGTGACAGTAATTTGTGTAAACATAGTTGCTTCAGTTCAGCGCTTGGTGATTTAAAGGAGATTAGTGGGTGTTTATAGCACACATACTTTTTCATACATCCAGACAGGCGGAGGACACAATGACTGGAACAAAACACAAAAATCTTTAGATGTGCTTTTAAGTTCTTTTTAGACCTGTTCTTCAGGTGTTTTTATCGTGACACGTCCTGAAAATGTGACGTTCATGGCACGAGTCCTTTTCCACAGAAATATCTAGAAGCAATGACATCCAGAGTCACTCATCTCAACACTTCAGTGTTGATTTGTTGTGTACTTGTGTAGACAAATAATCCTTTCTCAGGACAACATATAACTGATCTTTCTTTGTGTCTTATTTTTATTGTTGTATATATTGTGTGTGCGTGCGTACGTGCATATGTGTGTGTGTGTGTGCGTGTGTGCATGCGTGCGTGTATGCATGCGTGCGTGTATATGCAAGCCTAAGAGGGCAGTTTATCATGACACGTTATATTATCTGTTCTCTTGTTCTGACACAGAAGGAGAGAGAGAAGAAAAAGGAGGAGAAGAAGAGAGAAAAGGACACAGATAAAGGGAACAAACCAGCCGCCTTTGAGAAGGTAATTGACCTCATTTCCCATACAGTAACACTAAAGCTTTCAGCCCTTTTAATGAGAGCTGTGTTATCCACTATTAAAAAAAAGGTTATATGATCTTGGACATTAGCTCCACCCTAAACCTGTTACAGGAATAGTTCACCCAAACATAAACATTGAGTCCTTGCTTGTGTGTGGTAACCAATGGCAACACCTTTCCTCAGTTTTAGACTGAAAAGTGGGTTAAACAAAAGCTTCAGGAAAAGTGGGATTATCATGAAGTTTTGATTTGAATGTTGGTCTGTATATTCCGCAAAAGACAGAAGACAAAAGCATTTGTTATATAACATACAAGTTGTAGAAGTTCATTGAGTAATACGTTTATGTTTTTGGTGTTCTTTTGAGACTAGCKTGTAGCTTGCTGGCCATGAACTGTAGGGGGCAGGGGTTGAATACRGCAGGGGTTGTTAAAAACTCATTTTGAGTTTCATGGAAATAGTGCTAAGTTGTTGAAAAAACAATTTGAGAACGCTTACAGTTTGACCATCAAAAACATCATAGTTCTGCTTCTATTGTCACCAAAGACGCTAGAAAGAGTGAAATTTGCAGTTTAATATGTCTTGCATATTTATTCCTCTCTGTACAGAAAAATACGTAATTGGAATCTCATTCCTGTGATAAAGTATTTAATATTAAAACAGGAAGTTGATGAGGGCATAACAATAGCCTTCAGCCTTTATTTTACATAACAGCCTGGCAAAGCTACACTGGACCGCTTGTACCATCCAGGAAAACAATGAAAACACTTGAAAAATGAATGAATACTGAATGAAGCATAATTTGATGTTTGCTAATGATAATGAGAGGCAGGTGTTGTTTATAAGTGATAGGGACGGCATGTTTTCATTCTAGACAGTGTTTTAGTTGACAAAAATTTGTATAATCCCCTGTGAATATTTCATACCTAATTAGCATTCTTTTTATCATGCTAGCAAACAGTGCTAACAGTCACAAAAAGAGATGCTGTGTAAACAAACAAACAAACAAACAGATGTGCAGAAATAGCCACAGCAGCCACTTAGTCAACATTTATGCACGTAGACAGCCCTGCAGCACAGGAAAGCCCTGAACAGGCATATAACAGTTGTACTTGTGTAACAATCTGCTAACTCCAGGCTCCTCGCTTTCCTTTGGGCTGTAGAGATCTTTCATAACCACTGTCAGACTCCTAAACACACACACACATATACACACGAACACACACACATGCATTCACACACCTACCCTAGCACAGTTTGGGGTCACCTGGGATCACAATACAGAAAATAAGCAGACAGAAAAGCCTTCGAAAACAGCAATTGTGTGTACAAGAGAAATGACAGTGTGTGAGACATTTGGGAACACGGCTATTGTCATCAAGCTGTCAGAAAACACAACGGTACTCTCTGATTGACTGGCAGGCGGGTGAGGAACCGTGGTGTGATTGAGAGGAAATAAAGTTACAAAGAGGGCAGAGTTCTGTTATCTCTCTCTCTCTCTCTCTCTCTTTCTCTTTTCCTCACCCACTCATGCTTTGTCATCTTATACTCCTGTCACTTCTCTCAAGTGTGTGTGTGTATGTGTTTTGTTTCAACCGTGGGTCACTGTGGGGAACACCGGAGAGTTCTCCTGGCTTTGAAAGTCCAACAGCAATCTTCCAGTTTTCCACACCACTGAGTCGAGA
Organism: Yasuhikotakia modesta; assembly: GCA_036877545.1. Taxonomy (NCBI): domain Eukaryota; kingdom Metazoa; phylum Chordata; class Actinopteri; order Cypriniformes; family Botiidae; genus Yasuhikotakia; species Yasuhikotakia modesta. The sequence goes on along the minus strand of JBAJNP010001366.1, from coordinate 17,100 downwards.
ACATTTTTTTTCAGTGTGTGGAGGACGACGGAGCATTAAAGTGGTGTTAGTGCTGCACGGACACCTCGTGTTCTCCAGGAGTCTCTCTTCATCCCCTGAGAGAGGCATGAGATGAGAGGAGAAGAGCGATAGATGGAGGATTAGAGGAGCAGATCTTTTGCAGGGCAGCTCAGCACCTTTGTGGCTTTAGAGGCTGGTCTTTATACATGACAGTTCCTCTACACACATTTAGCACAACCACACACATGAAGGGCAGACCACAGGAGATACTTAGAAAAAAAACTTTAATAAGTGTATATAAGTGGCAGATGTGGCACCTTGTAATTCTAATCAGTTTCCCAATGTTTAGTGACCCTTGATAGTGCCTGAATTTTTATGTTTACTATGAAAAGATTCATGTCATAGAGAATCAGGGATTGGAGACGCAGCCTTAGTTTTCTAACAAATTTACAGGGACAAACATACCAGACTTGATCAGGTGTGGAAATAAATTGACACAGTTCACCTGTAAGAGGAGACAGATTTTTGTCTGGCCTGGTTTTGTCTCTCTCTCTCTCTGTCTCTCTGTCTCTCTCTCTCTCTGAGGCAGGCATCATTTCACATCTGGCTATGTGTCAATACTTCATTTGCCACACGTGTCTCTCAAAAGCGATCCTGCGAATAACGGGGGCGTCTGCGTCGTGCCATCTGATGCATATTTTCCTCTTGACAACCTTCATTTGTTTGTCATTGTGAGTTAATCTCCATACATACTTCCTTTGCTGTCAAAGCCGCATGTTGGCTTATGTTAAAACCAGCCATGCGAGGACCTTACAATGTTATTCATAGCCTCTTCTGAAGCTTCACCAGTGTGTGTGTGTTTGTGTGTGTGTGTGTTTATGTCTCTGTGTATGTGTGTGTATAAATTATCTATTTTGAAAGTCAGAAATAACAAAAGGTTTAGGGATGATGATCAGTTAAAGTGCCACGGAACTGAAACTGTGTGTGTGGGTGTGTGTGAGAGAGAGAGAGACTGTTATGCCTTAGCCTGAACTCTGATCCACAGTTTGCGAGCTGCATGTTGAGAGTGTGTGTGTGTTAGGGGATGTGAAAAAGAGAAAGCCAAAGAGAGTCAGTGCTGACCTCAGGTCAGTGTGAAGATTGATTAAAATGGCAGTCTGGTTTCATGTGTGACATGGAGGAAGATAAATGTCACTAGCGAGACGGCCACAGACTAACAGCCTTTGTCCCACTAGCAAGAAAAGGAGAGTTGAAAATTTCAGTATGTGTGATGTTTTGCATAGCTGTGGGGTGTTGCACAGCAGCATGCAGAGGTGTGTGTGTATGTGTGCCAGGCTGAGATGATGCAGAACAAACTGAATTCAGTTGGCTTCAGTAAATGTTCCATCTGTGTGCCGACCAATTGTTGTTTCCAATTCAACAGAGTGCCTGTTTCCTCTCCCTCAAAAATAGATATAAACTTCAGTAGCCGGTTCTCCTTAGCCCTGCCTGGAGGTCTTCATGTATAATTGGGGGTGTTTTCCAAATCAGGCCTCACTATCACTTATGCTTAGTATTGAGGGTTTGTTAAAATCCTTTACCACAGTAATGTACGACCACTGTTTAATGAAGGGGGTTTACATTGTTTTAGCTACTAGTCAGTGAGTGTGTGAGTTTATTGATATGAACTACTTGTCTGTTTAAAACTCTGTAACATAGACATGTAAACAACCAGAGGTATGTGTTTGAACACACACTGAATTTATCCTAAATGGATTCAGAAATGTGCTGACAGTGTTAGCGAGGACTGAACAAAAACCTGACATACCTGAATAACACTCAGCTCTTACTAAAATTACTTCTGCTGCTTAAACTCTCTTTCTTTCTCTCTTTCTCTCTCTTTTCTCTTCCTTCCCCTCTTTCCCAGGAGTAAGAGGGAATAGTGCAAGGTTGGGAATTGGCAGGGATTTATTAATTATTTTTCCTATTGTTTTTAACCATCAAAAAGATCCCACTTGCTTAACTACCATTTTGTGTTTTTTAATACACGATAAACAGTATTTTGAAAATAACTAACTGCATTTATTGCTCATTCAGAAGCAGTTTTAAGATGTTAAACACCCTGGAGGGCATTAACTTGGGCTTAACTGCACCTAGACAAATTTTCCACTGTGTTTTTGTTCTAAGTAAAAAAGTGGTTTTTTTACAGTGTTTAGGTTTTCACACCAGCAGACAATTTGGGAGGTCAGTGATGGTCAGAACGCCTCGTCCTGTTTCTCATTAATACTCTTTGAGAAGCTCATTAGGGTTTAAGTGGAATTAGTATGAAAAGCTCTCAGTCTCTCTCTGAGCTAATGAAGGCAGCCGCAGCACAACTGTTTTCATTTGCAGCGACTTTACCTGAATGCAGTCAGAATTCTCTCTCTCTCTCTCTCTCTCTCTCTCTCTCTCTCACACACTCTCTCACACACACACACTCTTTCTTTCACTTGTTTTTTCCACTTGTGCAATGAATATATCATCAAAGATCAAGACACACTTTGACGCCGTTTCTGTTTTATGTAGTTGTGCTTGTTTGTGTATGTGAGTAGTTGTGTCTGTGTTGTTGTATGAAATGGAAAGGCATTTGTTTAGAATTAAGTGTTGTGTATGTGCAGTTCAGTATAGGTGGAATATAATATAGTATTTCAGCACAAAATAACCTCTTACAATGTTGTACTGCAAGTACTTCATTTAAAGCATTCAAAAGATCTTTGTGTATAATTTGATCATGACAGCAGTAACTTCTTTAAATGTCACAGTCAACCACACATTTTGCATTTTTTAAGAGCTCAGGCAGGTGTCTGGATCACAGCGGTACGCTAATGCTGTAAAATCCTAGTATATAATGGCAATTTGCAGCAATCTGTGAATTGCAGATCTCAGATCTGACCCTCAAGGTAAAGAATTGCACCTTGCAAATTGCATTTCGCAGATTTTGTTGCTGTGTTTACACAATTATCTAATTTACATCATTCACTTGGTGAAACTGTAGACAGTATGCAAATAAACAACACTCAATGAACCTCATTCATTCTTTTTAAGTTAGCCATCAGTGTGTGTGTGTGAGGCATATTTACATGCTGATAGTGCAGGACCTGCTGTCTGCGTTATGAGTGTTTAATTGAATCAATGCAGAGGAGTCACTATTGTATAAGAAGTTTGACCTTATTCACTGCTGTTAATGAAGACAGACACCCAAACACATACGTCCATTTCAGTATTACAAGGCTTGTTTAGTGTTTGTGTGTGTATTTGTTTGTGTGTGTGATGTGGTGGGTGCGTGTGCGTACATGTGTATGTGTTTCTCTTGCGTATGTGTAGCGCTGACAGGTGGTATTTTTCTCTTTGTGAGGTAAAATGCATAATTAAGGCTGATGTGATATTTAAAGCTTTGAGATCTGATACTAACCATCTCTCTTGTTCTCTTTATTTGTGTTTTACGTCATGAATTCCTCTAATTCTAACTTTAGCTGACAGCAGAGACCAGACAGGAAATAACAAAGAATAGAGACGTTTTTAGCCTTTACTGTCATATACAGAGTTCCCTAAACAATACAATTTTTACTTTGCTTGTGGAACAAGTAGATAATTGGTTAAATAAGATAAAAGGTAACACTTACATATATACAAACAGTGCAATATATACGGATTGATTCAGGTTGCAGGTCAGGTACGAACCTGCATCTGTCACACGAGCAACTGCACACGTGCATGCCATTAAACAGAAGCAAGGTATACAAAGTTATATAGCAAACTAAGCAGTTTAATATTTATCTACATCCATTGGAGTATTTTAATCGATGATGTTTATGTCAGCAAATGTATAAGAATGCACTCCCTTTATTGTACTAACAATATTAGTGTACCACAGCTTCCTGTTTATTGACTCCGTACCCAACAAGTGAGCAAACCTCAGGCCCTGTATTCTTATGGCATTACCTACTGCACGGGATAAGTGGAGGTGACAAGAGCTGTCACTTCCAGCATCTATTTTAAAGTCCATGTCGATGTTTGGCCTCACTTGCATACTGCCTCACTGAAGCACAGAGTCACTCTAAAGTTGCTCTCTTGTCTCTTTCTCTTTGCGTTCTTCTCTCAGTCCGTGTCAGAGCTGTTGATTCACTCTCCAGCCTCAGGACACCAAATAATAAGAAAGTCGGTCACATGATGATGGCTGCCGTCCCCGTGTTTCATATCTAATCTAGGCTAACAATGACCTTGGGCCTGTGCTTATACCACACACACAGTCGCAGCGAGACAGAGGGGGGCAGGAGAAAAGAGAGAGATGATGTGAGAGATAGAGAAGGAAATGAGGTTTGGGAAAAGAGAGGAAGGCGGAACAGAAGGGATGGAAACAATGATAGGGAGGTATCGAGGGAGAGCAGAGGAAGATGTGAATGAAAGGAAGAGAGATGGAGGAGAGGAAGAGGCGATAAAAGATGAAAAGACGTGTGAGACGGAGAGAGAGGAACTTCATAGATTCACTGTGTGTGTGTGTTTGTGTTGTGTATGTGTGTGTTTATCTACATTTTTGTGAATCTGTGACCTCACAAGGATGGTAAAAGTCACACACACCTACATTATCTCTCTCAGTGTCTTCATGTCTTAAATCTTAATGTCTCTGTGTGTGATAAACAATTTTGATAACTCATTTTGCTGAGGTGCTGTATTGTATGCACAAATACTTCCTGTGCATTTTCCCTGTTACAGTAAAATGTAATTTAATCCAAGTAACTTTCCATTTCATATGACCTCACCAGTCTCACTCTCTTATTCTCTTAGTTCCTCTTCTCCGGTTACCTGCCTCCATTATAGTATCACATTTATGAGACGCTTTTCATCATCCAATCAAATCTCAGTGGGGAAAAGTCCAGCCTACTTTTTTTTTGGATGAATGTCCAGTGTTATGCAGAAATGTTGGTTTGTGGAAGTATAAGAGGTTGTAAATGTCATTGCATGTTGACTTAAATCTCTTCCTCTTTAGCTCAGAATTGTGACTCATAATAAATGCTTATTTGTAAGAACACACACACACACATACACACACACACACACACACATAGCTTCTTTTCCTCCAGGCTTCCTCCACACCTGTGCTGTGCCCGCTGCTGCCCGTCTGTCGCCTGTTATTTATAGTGCACCACTGACCTCAGATCAGACTGACTAAGCTCAGATTGAGGTTTGTTCTCCCAAGATAAACCCGTATTAATCCAATGTGTTTCTCTGTTTTTGGTTCTCTTTTTCTGTCTTTCTGAAATATGCACCAATATCTGACATTGCTACTTAACTCAAACTCCAGTTTAGCTAGCTTTTATTTATTGTTGTTTTTTCGTGTCATGCCTGGTTAGCATAATTATTAAGTAAACATATTTCAGAATGTGGAAACTCACAGGGTTTTGCTACAGAGCTACTGTATTCATTTGAACAATAAAAAGAGAAAAGTAGTTATGTTTGTTTGTTGAGTGTTTGATGTAGACAGCTGTGCATTCGTTTGATTTCCCTTCACAGACGTTTTGTGACAGTGTTCAACTGTATCCGTAGCTTGCAGTTAATGGGGGGTGTTGGACCCCCTGACTAGGGGAATATTTTCCTCTGATGTAAACGTCAATCAAGGGATGAGTTTAAAGGTGTGCAAAAATGGTTCCACTAGGTTAGAAATAACATCAGACAATAAACAGAAAAATTAGGTGGAGGAGGAGGCATTGATGAAGACAAGGTGATTGTTATATGGAGCGAAATAAAAGCGTAAAGTTGCAGGAGCAAGGTGGAGGCGTCTCCGTCGCTCCACAGGAGGTGAAAAATGCAATAATTTGCTGCGGAACAGTACATTGGTTCAAGCGAGTGCTGCTTGTGTTAAAATGGTTTTCTGCACGTCAGTGCACAAAGCATATATGTGTACTATACATGAACATAAGAACTGTAGTTTAATTCACAGTTTGGGTGAAACACCGGTTTTTATTTTTTGGCCAATCAGAAGAGTTTGTGCTCTCTGTTTGTTAGTCAAGGATTTGAGTTTTCATGACTGGTCTTGGAAAAGTGGGTTTCTAGAGAGAGGTGGTCAAATTTAGTGGCTGAGACTGATGGGAATTAGGCAAAAATAGGAAATTGGCTTGTTTGGGAGATGTTTTATGTGGATTCATAAATAAAGTGTAGAGTTTTCTCCATACTTGCTTAGTTTTATACGCTGCAGTTTAAACAGTTTAATACATTTGAGTGATTTCTGTGGCATTGTGGTTTTGTAAACGCATTCAGACAGGCATTGTTTGTGATGGGAGGAAACCTTTAAACACAAGACTATTGCACCAGTACGATATATCTTTGATTTTACCCAGGGAGAGGTAAAAAATTAGAGTATGCTTTTATACTGTCTGTTAATTCATGGCTGTGCATTTGTAAGGGCTTTTTGCTGTACAGTTTAGCTTCATGCTAAAACCTAAAGATTTGGCAGCAGTTTCTGTAATGGAGTGTGTGTTTGTGTCAGAGTGTGGAAGCTTTACAACGTGTGAATGAGTAACTGTGTATGTCTGTGTATTTTCCCCTGAGGCTGCACCAAGCGTGTGCTGCGGAGAGGAGTGTGCGGTATAAGTCAACAAACTGCATTCAAGCCGGTAAATGCATAGATCAGAGCTTGTCAGCATGCTGTGCTCTGCAAATAACAGGAGCATTAATCTATAGATGGTGTGATATCACAGAAATACAAGATACTGTGAACACACACACACACACACGCAACCGTTGCACAGCCGAGATGAGGGTAAAAACACTGGTGCTAATTTTCTTGGTTATATTGGTGTGTTTTAGACCACGTAGCCTTTTTTTAATTTAGCCCATATAAATATTTTCTAATGTCTTTAACTGTTACTTCAAAATTATTGTTTAATGTCCTTTATAAGATTCATAACAAGCTTTTTTTATTTCAACAGGCACAATGGTGCATTTGATATAAAAGGAGATTAAACATTATTAGCGCTGCACATTAGCCAGTTGCTGCTCACTGTGGCCCTAGTATATTGTTAAAAAGGCCCTGCCCCTCAATTTCTCCACCCTCATCTTTTCTGTCTTTCAACAGCACATCTGCCTCCAGCCCCCACTGCTGGCTGCGCTAATGCGATGAGCGCATGCATGCATGCGCGTGTAGGGTACGGAAAGAGAGAAAGTGAAGGGCGCCCTAAATGAGCAATGTCCTCTGACAACAAACACTCCTCACTGTAACTAGACATCCCCCCCACCATCCTCTTGCTCGGCCTGCAGAGACTTAGTTTAATTTGCGTGCATGCAATCGCATGCACACACCTGCAAGCGGTCGATCGATCAGTGCTGCAAGGGCCTGATCGATATTGGCTGAATTTGAAGTAGCGGAAGTCTAGGGAATTAGCCAAGACTGTTTTCACATGAGTGCCAGGGAAGAATGTGGTTTATTTGCAGAATGCGTTTTTGTATGATGCGCTTGTGCATGTGCATTAATTTGTAGCTTTGCACATGCGAGAGCTCTGACGAGATCTGCTAACTTCCATTCGCAGTGTGAGCGTGTTCATTAAATGTGTTGAATGCAGAATTAAAGCACAAAAATGATTAAAAGAACATTTTGTCCTGGTGGGCTTATAAAGCCTCATTTCCAAACCTGCATCTGGAGGCTAAATATTAGTGAGTTTTGAGAATAACAAAGTCCTTGTGGCTCAAGAAATCACAACTCAGGAACCATAATTAGATCTGTATCAGTTTTTAGGTCTTTGGTTGAGGAAATGAGTGTTAAAATTCCCTCAGCTCTGAGGAATTCTTTGTGACATAGATAAGCATTTATGAAAAGTTTTAATTAAAGTTTATTTCCGGCAGATGTGTGCATAATGGCGGCTGTAGCTTTGTGGCTCTTTTTTTGTATGAGGTGACAGAAGAAAGATCAAATCTCAGAAACCCGACTAGGTTTGTGCACGGCTCTACTTTCATATTTAAATACGTCTGAACACGCAAATGCACGATAACAATTTGCTGTAGTTTTGATTCATGATTATGTTTTTGAAAGGCCTCCTTCTGGTTGGCAAGAATCCACTGTTGTGAAATCTGCAAATCCAATTACTTTATGCAAAGTGGGAGCAGTTGTATATTTATTAGAAACAAAATAAAACTTGCGTTAGAATCTATTAACAATGCTTTGTGAACAAATAGCAGATTGCTTTGATGTGGAAGGAGCAAATGAGTTCTGGAGACCCTTGAAAAATGCATCAGTCGCAAGCAGCTTGAAAGCTTCTCCTGAAAGCCTCCAAAGAACTTTTGAGAACATCAGTAGATCTTTTTACTTTTAATTGTGTCACACTCTCTCTCATCCCCTCCAACCACAATCTCCCCTCATTTCTTTCAGTTAATTTGCAATCTTTAACCGAGGCTGACACAGTCCTTAAATGTGATTTGAAACGAGCAGATCCCAGATCAGAGTTACCTCCTGTAACACCAGCTGTGCTTAATGAATTTCTGTCCCCTCTTGGCCTGTGACCTGTGAAATCATTTAGCGTTTAACGTCAATGAAATTTGCACTTTCCCTTTAGGCTTTTTGATGCTATTAAGCTCTGCTGAGGTCTCCGTTTTGCCACCTTTGAGTTTTCTATGAGGTTCATCTGACATGGCTGTAGATCAGATGTTGTATATTAGACCGTGAGAATAAAATGTGCTGCCGGTCATTCACATTACTTTGATTGCTAATGAACTGAGAGTTACGTATGATTGGATGTTATGTGCCGTTTCAGAGCAACACAGCTTTCTCTTCTCATATGTGGCCGAAGGGTTTGTCTTCCCTCCCTCCTGTTCTCCATTTACACCGTCATACCCTCCGAGCTGAACATTGCGCTTGACCTTTGCAAAAACAATTTGGAAAGCGTGAGGATCCAGTAGGCGTGAAAATGATTGTGTGGTTAGAAGCCTGGAGTGGAGGGGTAATGTGTATATGTGTGTGTGTCTTGTTTTTCTACAAGAGAGAGGTAGTAAAATCACACACACTTGCATTGTGGGACCAGTCAGCTGTCCCCAAAATTAATTAAAGGGGAATTAATTAAACATACTAAATAATGTTTTTAATGTCAAATGCATAAAGGTGTGTGTGTGTGTGTGTTGAGATTGAGGTCTGACCACCTCATTGACCTGAGGCTTGAGGTACGAGTGAGGGAAGAGCTCTGTATATTCTGCAGTGAGTGTATCATCATTAACCTCAGCATCTCAGCCCATCCACTCAGAATTCACATCAGCGGAGAACATCAGAGCCAGGTGGATGATGTCAGGATGAAAGTGAGTTAGGGAGGGAGTGTTGGAAAGTTGAGCAACCTTTAGACAATCAGATCACCCAGCAGGGAAGCAGCGATAATGACTGTACACACACACACCTGCAGCCCTACTCATAATACTGGAATAGTTCATCCAAACATAAAAATATGTTTACTCTTCCAAACTCATATGCAGTTATTTTTCCTGCAAAATAGAGAAGATGGAATTTCTATGTTCAATGCAAAAGTTTCATTGACCTTTTCCATCTAAAACTCTCAGTTGAAGCGGCTCAAGGCTCTATTTCTGAAGCAATTTTTTGTCAAATTTGACTCATTGTCTGCTGATAATGGCTCACAATATGTTGCACAAGTTTATTGGAGTCTTTTGGAGGTGGACAAGTGGTCTCTAGGAACTGTCTATGAGAAATAGCATACAGCTTAGAAATGCTAACATTAAATAATTAATTAATGTGTGCAAATAACCATTATATTTCAGTACTGAAATAACTAATGCTATGAGTGTGGGTTTATGCAGCAGTGAGCTGAGCAGAACCTTCTTCCTCCCTTTTCTCTCCTCTCATCAAACGAATTAAAGCACAAAAATATGTTTTTATAAAGCTGTTGAGGGATTTGACCCCTTAGAGTTTGTTTCTAAAACCCTGTGTGTGTCTAGACCAGACCAGAACATAGTTTGTCTATTCTGTATGATGTGTGTTGACAGTTTGTGACGGGCCAGAACCTCGTCTCAGAACCCCTGCTGTACATCGCTCATGGACGTCTTCTCTCGTACCATCGTTCCCTCTCTCTCCCTCACCAAACATCTATTGTTGATCCATTGAATTTTCATGCCTGTCTATCCCACATAATGCTAACAAAGGCTTAAGGCTGAAAAATACCCATAGACCATCCCATTTATAATCCATCTTACAGTGGCAATATTTACTATAAAACATTGAAACATACACACGTGTTTTCATGTTTATGTTTTCCAGCATGTTTTGAGAGTCATTCCCATTTCTTTGGGAGTTTGTGACTCCAAATTCCCTTAAACAAAAATGTAATAGTATGCTGTGAGAGTTTTGAGCCTGTGCAGGAAGTCTGGACTGGAGCACATGGATTACTGCCTGATTAAAGTGGAATTGGAATAAGTAATCAGTGATGTAAGTGTCTGTGCTGATTACGCGCTGAGGGCTCCTCAGGCCGCCCCCAGTTTAGATCCTGATAAATGCATGATGAACTATAATTAATGATAAGCATATTAAATGATAACAGAGGCTTTTTCTTCAACCGCGGCACAGGCCTGCGTTTCTTCTTTTTGTGCATCTGTTGGCACATGCCACCGCTGGCTGTGCTGGGCTGTGCCCTGCTTTAATTACTGGAAACGTATTTTTCTGTTAAAAGCACTTGTGCAACAGATGTTTAACTGCTTGTGATGTTGTTTAACCTGGGTTTCATCCACCTTTGGTTTTTAGCTACATGCACATGCTAACATTTATATGCTAACAAATGTGTGTTAGACATGTGACCTTAAATGCCCATGAATGCTCTGTGCATTCAGCAGACGCAGTATTTCTGTGCTGAGTTAGACAGCGGTTCTTTTTCATTTTAATATGCATTATTTGAAAATTTGCAATGTCATTTAAATAGTTTTCCTCTTTATTTCACAGACAAAAGAAACATCTTGTATGTAGGTATTCTTGTTTTTGTTGTTACAGTACATTTACTATATTGTGGTGTGTATTGTTTTGTGATATGCATATTTTTATATAATTTTTTTTTTAAACAATTACTAGGATGATTATAGAATCTGACTGAATGCCAAAAGCTTCTGTTGTTGTTTTTGTTTTGTTTCTGCAACCGTCTCTTTCATACAAATACTTGAAGAACTTTTTTGTCATTTTAGTTTTTTTTTAAGTATTTGTGTTATTTGTTAAAACAGAGTCACCCCAATTTTCTGCAATCATAATAACTGTAGTTATGATATTTTCTTCTTTGGTTGCCATGGTAAATTTCTCTCCCAAAAATTCACTACTGTATGGTTTGTATTGTAGATCTATGCATTTCCATAGATACCTAAATATCTTTTATTTTGCGTTGTCTACAGCCTGATTTGACTGGTCATCTCTTAGTATTATTCCTTCAGATAAAAAGCATCATAGTATATTAATGAATACCCAGATAAGTAGTAGACTGACTCATCTATAGCTCTCCTATAATCACACGTGAGGCTGTGATTGGCTGGCTGAGTGTGTTTGGCTGTACATCAGTCCAGAACGAAGTGAGAAACGAGTGGCCCTGTGCGAACCGCATAAGTGTATGCATACATCTCCTTCTGATCCTGTTTGCATAACGCAGATGCGTTAAGTACGAGGGAATGTGACCCAAATGGAATTTTTCTCCATCGAAAGGAAGTATTCATGAATTAAAAATGACCTTGATTGGAGAGGCCCCTGAGATGGAACGTATAGTTCAAGCAATTTCACGCCCGTTCACCGATTGGCTGTACAGAGCAATAGGAGGCGGAGCCGAGCGCCTGAAAGTGGCTGACTTTATAGATTTCATATGTTGGTAATGTAGGTGTGTGTGTTTGTTTTCTCGAGAATGTTTTTTTTTTTGTTTGTTTGGTTGTTGTGTTCCTATCATCTGAAGCACGAACACATTCTTGATGGATTCGTCTTGGAAATCGGCCTCAGAGAGTGATTGTGTTCCAGCCAGCAAATAAAAAATCTCCTAAGCCCTGAATTCATACGTAATTCGGCCAAAGCCATCCATTTTAAACAGATTTCCATCACAGAGGTGAATGAAAGTTGTGTATCTGTTTTTGTAAAGGGTGGCTGTAGCTCTCATTCCTGCCCGTTCAATTGCGAGCTCCTGCAAACGAAAATATAAAGGTCGCAAGTGAAAGACTCCTGGCAGAATTGGCCCCGTACACAAAAGCTGACATGCACGACTGGAGAAGCTTTTCACTACTAAAAGATTAAGATTCAATTCACTTTAATTCAATTTCTACCCCGTTCTCGAGGGCTCAGGGCTCAGTGATGTATAAAACCATCCTTCTGATAGATTTCATAATTCAGGCGCTTGTAAAATTACAAGCGATCAATGTAATTTCTTTTCAGAAACTGCATTTCACGGCTTTGGAATCAGCGTAGTATTTTTCGTTAGGCTGCATGGGTTGTTTTTTATTTCATCACGCAGTTGAATGGACCCGAGCCTTGCGCTCACAACAGCGATGTTCTTTTTCATGTTTAATCCCTTTCCCATGATGCACCTGGCTAGACACTTCACCACAAACCTGAGCCAGAAGATGCTTATTAGAGCGCTGCTCTCAGTTGTGTTTCCTTTCACTTGTTTTTTTTTTATCACTCCAATCTATTGCCTAGAACAATTGAGTAACAATGATGTTTGCATTTATCTTTCTCTTTTTAGGCGCTAATAAGGCAGAAGTCAGTCAGCAGAGGTTTATTTCATTGTGTTGTTTGTGTATCTTTTCTCTTTAGCTGCTGTCCTCCTCAGTTTGCTTGTATGAGGTTGTTTGTGTATATTTGCGAGTGTGTTTTTGTGTAGAACAAGGTTTTAAAGAGCTTCTGTCTGGCTTTGAGCCAGACTTTAACACAGCGCCGATCGATCTGCGGTTGGGGCCGGATTAAGGTTCAGCTGTTCAGATGAGATGGCCCCTGTCTGACCATCTCAAATCACAGACGACTCAAGATTGCTTTGAACAGCGGCTACAAAGCGGCGTGGTCGGTCACACCTGTGAGATCCGTCCATCTGTCTGTCCGACGGCAAGCAAATAGAATAAAAGGGAAGATATTTTTGGCCTGCATTGCGCTAGCGAAAAACCAGCCCTGACTCCCTCAAGCAATGTGTACATAGCAGCTGAGGGCTGTGTGTTTGGTAAAAAATTGCATTAAATTATTCAAGTGTTTCTGTAGCTCATGGTAGAACATGGTGCTAGCGATGCATTGTTTATGGTTCATGCGTGTTTGCAGAAGATTGCATGAACTCATAAAACATGTAGCTTGCTTGTACTGTAAGCTGTTTGGAATAAAAATGTATGTAAAAATAAACAGTGATATTCTGGTTTATTTGGAATTAGAAACAAACTGGGTGGTAACGTTTTTTTGCTTTTATTTCAGAAAAGAGAGGACAACCAGACAGATTCCACACTCAGTCCTAAGAAGAGTGCAGAGCCTGCCATCGACCTGTTAGGCCTCGGTAAGACATGAATAATTGATAACCCATCTATCCATTTCCATTCTGGAAATCTGCTATAGGAATTTGGTTCTAATGTTGGCTGGAACCACATAACGCTTCACACTGAGATTGTCAGTTTCACCTGTTAGTTAATAAGATTACTTGTACATGTAATGCAGTTTTAATTCAACTTGCAATTAGACTGCAAAGGTAATTGCAGTGTTAGCCAATAAAATGAAATATTGGCATGCTATTAGTAGAGAAATAATTGGAGTCAATTATCTAATCGAATTAGATGTTTTTGACACTTGATTTAAATCTGTAATCCATTGATTTACACTGAAACAGGGCTTGGACTGTTCCAGGACAACGAGTTGATCACCTATGCGAGAGACATTATAAAGAGTGTGTTTGGGCTCTGACAGAGAACACACTGAACTGTTATTGCTGTTTAGATGAAGGCTCAGAAAAACACACTGCTAGTTCACTTCTCCCTGTATTGATCAGACCAGAAACTGGAGCCCTTGTGATGACCAAACACAGTTGATGCTATATTACTTTCTGGGAAATGAAAGTTTCTGTTTGCTGCCCTCAAGCTTTTCTTTGCTATTAGGTCTTATTTTTATCACTTTTTTCTCACACCTCTCACTGTCATTCAATATCTGCCACTCTCTCCATCTCAGGCCAATACTGAGTGGTCTGTTTTGATGACTGAGAGAGACGGAGGAAAACAGGGGTCAGTAGAAATCGAGGGAGAAGTTATACATTCTGTAGACGGTGTGTGTGCCCTAGGCAGAAAGGCAACTGAGAGAAAAGTGTTTGTGTGACTGTTTAGATGTTTGTTTTCTGCTCCGGGCCAGTAGGGGTCAGCGCTGATGAAGAGAGACTGAAGATGATGGTGTTAAGATTGAGACGTGTTACTGATGTGTTTGTGCTCAAGGCTGTGGTCTCTCCCAACCTTTGCACACCAGCAACAAGCCCAGGTGTTCAGAAGTTCAAACCATCTGTGTTTGTTTTTATTTCTCAAATAAGCCATTGTGAGTGGTCAGTAAATTCAGAAACTTTGATTTAATGAAATGTTTGCTTGATGAATCTTAAATGTCAATGAATCTTCAGAACACATTACTGCTACAAATACTGTATTTTATAAGTAGTTAACAGCTGGACTGTTTAGTTTGACGTTTAAACACCATTGATGCAGTATGTCATGTTCAGATGTTACAGTGACATTCAACAGATGTTCTTACAGCATATAAATCCGTGTTATGACATATATAAGATGTTTGGCTATTAAAAATACCCTAAAATAGACTGCAATGTTGTTTATATGCACTCTTCCATAGAACGCAGTCAACGCACAGAAGTTGCAGAGGTCTATAATATCCTCTTTCCTTTCGTACACCCACATCTCATCAATTCTCGCATCCCCCTCTTCCCCACAGCCAGTCTTTCTCTTCAGTAATATTACTGTGAGCTCTTATTTTCATTTTATCAGTCTTAAAAGAGCCACTGTAACGTGTGAACGCCGGCTGGGCTCTGATGGAGTCTTTGAGTTTAATGGAATGAGAGAGAGCGCATCTGAGCGGCGGGTCGGCGTTGGAGGCGAGTGGGCGCGTTGGAGGAGTGTGATTAGATTTCCTCTCTTGGATGGACTCGATAGATAGCAGGAAAGCAAGCTGGGCCGGCGGTGTTGGCCACTACCAGAAGATCAGGTCTTTGTTTCTCTTTGGAAAGACAGGGAAACGTATGAGTAGGTTTGGTCTGAATTTAGCCATTATTGACCATTGGTCAAACTGTGACTGATCTTTAGCATGAGCAGCCCAGTAAAACATAAAACTAGCGTTACACCCAAAAGTATTTAGAGACTTCAGCCACACTGCTCTTATTTTCTCAAAACAAACTGTTATTTCGCCATCTTTGCAATTACTTTGTCAACGATGGAGTAATCTAAGGGTGCTGGAATAATGTAAGGGTTTGGTTTTAATATTCCTGGGGCCATTTTAAACCCAACTCTTATTAAAAACACCCAGACGGTACAATTTTTCTAGTTATTAAAAAAGTCCGCATCTGATGCAGCTTGTTTATGCAGTACAGCATAAAAATGCATTTTTATGTGTCTAAATCCAATTTGATTCCACGATCTTGAAGTTTACATGTAAGAGTTCCCAAAACCACTTCTCTCTGCCGTTTATTGAATGTGTAGCGCTTGCGTGTGAATTGTCACTGAATGTTAATGAATGCAAGTTGTTTTTTTTCTCACTCAGATGCACCCACAGCAGGCAGTGGGGTGGTAACAAGCAATGCTGCTCCAATCAATGATGACTTAGACATTTTTGGACCAATGGTATCCAACCCTCTGCCCTCAAGCACCAACACAAACCAGGTAAATGAGTCCATTAGCGCAAATATCTAGAGACTTTTTACAATGGTGTGTGTGTGTGCATGTGTGCATGTGTGTTTGTTTAAATCTGCCTATTCTTATTCTTTAACAATTAACAATTGACATACATGCATAATTGATCGTAGCATATGCTGGTTAATGCCTAGCAAGACCTATTTGTAATGATTAGAAAACAATCTTTTTTCAGTGGTTACGAAACATATTTCTGTTCCATTCAGTCTAACATATACTGACAAAGAGAGACAAGCAAAGGTCAAGCTCAATTGTTTTAATTTCCTTAGCAAACAAAATGATTATGTTTAGCCCGCCGTGTTGCGAATGACAGAACTGATTTGCAGGGTCCTCCTGGACAAAAAATAATGAGGGGATATTAACATTTATTCCGGTCTTTTTCCCAGAGCAGAGTGAAGAAAAGAGACATTTAATAATGTCAAGAGGGGAGAATGATGAGAACAGGGTGATGTTGAGAAGAAAAGAGAGAGAGATCTGGTTGGCAAGTGTATGCAGGTCTCTCTTTATCAGTCAGAAAAAGGTGGTGCCTTTAATCTGAGGTCCATGTATTTATGAATCTCATATAACCACCCTGCACAAAAGGTTCCTGGACCCCACGGACAGCTTTGTAGGCTGGTGGTGTCCCCCTAGCCAACATGAGACCAGCTTGATTCCCTCTTTGTGTTTTTTCTGGTCCTCTGGTCCACAGAGAGTTTATTTTAACCCCAGAAGCTCTTCTGATCAAGCCAGGAAAAGAGCTTTGACAACAAAGCCTTTTCTTCTACTTAAATCAATGCTTTATTGAAAGGTGGTGCATAGCTGTCGGACTGACCTGGACTGGAGCGGATAACCGATAACTGTCCACATTCTCTGACAGGAATTCACACACACAATGCACAGTTACACATGTATTCTGAATTCTCACAGGATGCTAACAAAGACGAAGAATTAAAGATGGATTATCTGAGTATAATATTTTCTAATTGTAAACAAGGCATTGGATCACTCGAAAAGCCCAAACCAGTGTTAACAGCACAGTGTCAGTGAACGGGTGTCAGTGGGTGTGTGTGAGAGCGGGAGATTGGCAGTATTACGCTTGATTCTGTGTTTTTTGTGTATTTTAGAGACTTTGAATGTGTCAGAATAATACACACAAGCGCTTTACAAGATTTGGAAGAATTTTGGGTGTTTGGAGATGTGTCACTTATAAAAATTGGATTGTGTGTGTGTAAGAGTGTGTGC